>PVIY010041137.1:0-21872 GCA_004026745.1 Myrmecophaga tridactyla
TGCCATGCCATGGTAGGTGAAGGAGCTATGAGATGTGGTGGGATGTCTGGAAATACTGACAAGGCAGAGATTCATTTTCCTTCCCTTAATCTCTCCCCTGCTCTGTGGATTGCCCACAACAGCCTCCACGAGCACCTCCTGGGGCTGGCTGCACACTGCAGACACTCTGCAGAAATGCTGCTGAAAATCCCCTCGTGATCTCATTCCCCAGATGATTAATGGCAATGCCTGATGTCTCATGGTCTCAGCAGCCAGAGCGCACCAGCCTCTTACTTTAATTTTTCTCCTCTATTTCTCCTTCAGGCCACATTCTGGAGGCTAAGAATGAGGGGTGAAGGCACAGGGGAAGTCGCTCAGGACTTTCAGGCTCAAGGGGTAAATCTTACCTCCCAGCCCTCCAGAATGTGTCTCCCTTGTTAAAAGAAGACCATCAGGCACTAGTCAGAAATCATTTCTAATACGACCCTGTGGCCTGGACAGGGAAAGACAAAGGTACCAGGAAGAACTGGGTGCATCCTCCCCTCCAGGCTGCAGCATACACATCGCCCCACCTAACCATCACATTATTCTCATGTCAGTCCATTAACCACTCCAGAGGAAAGGTGGCATCAGGTTTAGAGTTAGCATTAGGTTTATTATAGTAATTTCATAAATGAGGCAATGGTGGCTCAGAGAGGTTATTCTGCTTGCTTGAGATCACAGAAATCCCGGCAGTCTGGGATTTGAACCAGGTCTAACTCACTCCAACATCATATTCTTTCCAGTGTTGCCTCCCAGTAAAGGGCGCATGTGAGGCTGCAGAGATGCAATCTGGATGATGCCATGCAACCTAGAAGGGTTTTCCTGTCACACCCAAGTGCTTACTAAACTCCCCTGCATTACCTCTGCCTTGGAACGCTTGCTGCCCACATGTGGCCTGCCTCAGTCCCAGGTACCTACTAGCTGAAGCCTGCACTAAGGATGTGCTGGACCAGTCTCTTTTCTATAGGTAGCAATGGAAAATATTTCAGAGCAAACACAGAGGCTAAGGACCACAAAGGAGGTTCATTTAAGTTGGTATCCACTTAGCTCACCTCCTTCTGAAATATTTATACTTACCAAGGTTTTGAGTTTCCTGGGGCCCAGAAACACCTCTTGCATTTAACAGTCCTTGAATGAGGTCAAACTTCTGGAAGTCGCAGAGGCTCTATTACAGGTTTTGGTATACCCTGCCTCTGGGATCAAAGCAAAGTGCTCTTCCAAGCTGACGATGTTTTGCTTGTGGTTGCTCCTCTTTCGTGGGGTTAAAGCTAAAAAGTTGCTGGTAAAGTTGAGGTCTGGCAAGGCAGAGATTGCCATGCCCCCAGAGTCAAGACATGTGGGGCCAGAGCCTCCTTCTTGGTCAGTGTCTTCACTGGGTTCTCCAGATGCTGTTGACAAGTTTCTTTCACTCATATTTTCTCCATTGCTTCTTTTGACTACCATTTGAGGGGAGAGGTTGGGGGTTGTTATCTCTGGTGATAGCTGGGATTTGCCAATGCCATCTACACACAGACCTCTTGACCCATTCCAGCACTTTTTCCTCTGATGTCCTGAGCTTCCCACAACCCCCTTTTCACACCCAGCACAGCCTTTCTATTGTTTACTAACTCATGGTTAACTGATCCCAAAGTGGATGAAGGTTGCCTTCAGTCTCCTGCTTCCCCCACCACCTGTTCTCTAAACTCATCTTGCTTTCCCCAGGCCTTCTCCAGACCACAGAGCTCTCATCCCTTCACTCAACTTTACCTCCCTCCTTACTCATATGCAACCTTACCTACCCTATCTCTCCCTCTTCTTGGAGTTCACTGGTAACTGGATAAATGGATGTAAGAATGAGAGTTAAGTTATCCTGAGTGACATGTCCCTCTTGGGGGAATTGATGGCAGTGGCAGCCCTGGGCTCCTGTGCAGTCGTTGGCTAGCCCAGTGCCTAACCATATCCCAACCACGTAGTCACACAACCCTCTCCATCTTATTCCTCTTGGGTTAAAATTGGCCATTTTTGTTGCTGTAGCCACAAAAGAACATCTTTTTGATGCTTGAACCCATGGTTGACAAGCAGAAAGCCAGAGAACCGAACGGCTTGTTCAAGCCTGTGGGCCCATGCCAATCACCTCACCCTGGGCAGGTGTTCAGAGCATGGACTCTAGAGCCAAGACACCTGGGCTTGAAACCTGGTCCTGTCACTCACCAGCTCTGTGATCTTGGGCAACCTGCTCAACCTCTCTACAGCTCCTGGGTAAATGGGGGAAATGCTAGTACCTACTTCAAAGGGTTGATATGAGGGTTGAATGAGCTTATGCATATAAAACACTTAAGATAGAGCCAGGCATGTGCTAAAGTGATTAAAAAGGATAAATTCTGTAAAAAAAACTCTTGTTGTTATGACAATTTTCATTATACCATTACCTTTATATTGTTCTCTTAGTTTTTTAGGGATAGTGTCACAAGCTGGATGGCTTAAAACAACAGAAATTTATTGTCTTACAGTTCTGGACACGAGAAGCCTGAAATCAAGGGATCGGTGGGGCCATGCTCCATGCGAAAAAGCCTTTGGGAGAATCCTACCTTGCCTCTTCTAGCTTTTGGTATTTTCCCACAATTTTTGGCATTCCTTGGCTTGTAGATGCATCACCGTAAGCTCTGCCTTCTCCATTTTCACAGGGCCTTCTCTCCTGTATCTGTGTGTACCCAAATTTCCCTCTTCTTTTAAAGATGCCAGTCATATTGGATTAGGGTCTATCCTACCCCAGGAACATCATCTTAGCTAATTCCACCTGCAATTACCCTATCTCCAAATAAGGTCATGTCTGGAGGTACTGGTGATTAGAACTTCAACTTCAACCCATAACAATTTCCATTCTTGGCCACTTGGTTAACAACATGTTAGTGTGTACAGTTCTTCTCAGTTTAAAAAGTGCTCTTTAGGACTTTGGGGTGCCGGCACAGGTGATGGTCAAGGGATATGCCCAAGGTCTCAGTCAGTGAGTAGCAAAGCCTAGTCTTAAACTTGGTCCCAAGTTCTTTATTATTATTGTTATTGAAAAAATATCATTATATTACATAAGCTACCTCCTACATAATGAGGGGGTAATCTGTGGATGACTCAGTACAATTCCTCTTAGCTACTGTTGAAAGGAAAACACCTCTGAAGGATATCTCATTTTGAGGATAGCGTGTGTGTTTGGAAAAAAAAAATTACAAATGAAATTGAAAGCTGATCCCAGAGCCAGCTGCAATTCTTTTGCCAGCTACTGGAGTTCAAAGAGGGAAACTTAAGGAAGGGCTTGAGGAGAATTACTTAATTTAGAGCACTGGAAACCTAACAATTATTTGCTTAAAAATAGAATTTGCTGAAACAACTTCCAGCTTCTTATTCTTCTCGCTGCATAATAAAGTAATTAGTAATTTGTGTCACTCTAGTAATTTTTCTCCATCTCATAATCACCAGCAGTGACACTGTTGCCATGCTGGGGTTCCAACACACACACTTACACATACATACATGCACACATACACACACTCATATCTGATCCCTAGAAGAAAGTGGATGAAATAAGGTTTTTGTTGTTGCTATGGCTGTTTGAATGAAAACCTCTGTGACCATTGTAAGTTGTGCCTTACCTTATTTATAAGACATGGGTGTGGTTGTCATTAAAAGTGGAAATATGAGAGAAAAACTGTCAAATTATCCTCAAATATCAAACAGAAACCACTGTAAAAACGGTGGGTGTCTGTATATTTACAACTAAAAATCAAGACCTTTACCTGACAAAAGGATTTTTGTGAAGTGTGGGTTGTATTTGTTGTTTAATATGATGGGTTCTACAAAGATATAAAAAGCAAATCACATTTATTTATACATTTGTTAGATTAAAAAGAATACAAAGAATACATGAAATATGTATATTCCCAGAGAATCCAGAACTTATAAAGGAAACTTACATGTCTTTTAATACCCACTATGTGCTAGACTTATAATCAACTATTATATGTCAGGCAATTCTTTTCAATAAAGCAATGATAATGGAAATTTTATTCCTAATTTTATCCAACTGATGAAACTTTATGTGACTATGAGAAATTAGAGAAAGGAAATTCAAAGAATTGGATCTTTGACCTGTTTATCATATTGAAATCTATTATATTCAAGTATTATACTACAGTTAATGCTGTAGCTGGTAACATTGAGAGCTCAGTATGGACCAGCACTGTGATAAGAGGTTTACCTGCATTACCTCCTTTAATGTTCACATCAACTTTCTCACTTAAGTATTAATATTATCTCCATTTGACAGATGATGAATATGTCAGACTGTGTTGCTTTACCAATGTCTATTCTTCTCTTTTTTCTTAGTTACAAACCCAAATTTTATTTGGAGTGGCTATATATCATGCTTCAACCTCCGCTGAAACTAGGTGAGGCCATGCAACTAAGTTTTGGCCAATGAGATACAAGCAAAACTATTGTGTGGACCATGCAAGAAGGTTCCCTGAAAGTATCAGATTCATCTGGAAGATACATCCTTTCTTTTTTTTTTTTTTGTTAACTCGTTCATTTTCTGCACATGTGGTAGCTGACATTGTGTTGTTTTCCGTAGTAGCCTACTTGGCAATCCAGAACCACTCTCTTGTTGAAAATAACTGAAAAAATGAGAAAAATATATTTTAAAAAGTTGCTGGAAGGCATCAGAAACACACACACACACACACACTCTCTCACACACACACACACACATGCAAGTTAATTAAGAATTATGTGGCTTTGTTCTATGAGAAGGGGGATACTCAGAGACGTAAGTCTGTTTTTCCTGACTGGTCATCTCCTAATAGTGTCTTCCAATCCCAAAACATGTGACCAATGAGCTCAGAAGCTGAGTGGAATTTTAACAGATTTAAAGGTCTTGGAGCCAGTTAAGGAATGGAGGCCTCCCCATGATTTGGGTTAGGACCATGAATGGTCACATCATGGAAGTAAGGTTGAGCCAGAAATGGTCCACCCCTTGCAAGGACTGAAGCCCAGTTTCAAGTCACCTCAATCCCTGATTGGATGATAGTGATCTGAGATGTGTAGTGTTCCCAGCCTCCTGCTGGAAGCAAGTGTAAATACTTTCTGAAGAAGAGGTCATTATCACAAGCTTAAATGATCTCTTCAGATTGTCAGATAAAGGTGCACGTCTCAGTCAAAATAAGGCAAAGAAAAGATGGAGAAATTCCTGACTTCTAGAAGGGTGGAGTAAGAACCTCCAAAATCTACTCATCCGTAAATGCAATGAGAACACTGATAAAAACCATTACAGTAAAAAATTTCAGAATTCTGGAAATTAAATGAAAGGTTGCAACAATTAAAGAAGTGTTTATTCAAGAAAAATGCTGAATCTTGGTGAGAAAAGAGAAGTTTGTGGTGTTTCAATTTGACCTACTCCCTTTGCTTCCCTCTCTACAGCTCCCTGATAGCCTAGAAAATCAGCAGTCATGCAAATATGATAGCTGAGTAAATGAGCAGCTTGGCAGTCATCGGATGGGGCAGAACAGGTCTGGAGCTCCCCAAAAGTCCATCTCCAGTAATTGTTACTATTTGATCTCTCTAGACACTCACTAAACTCTATATTCTCAGGGCTTCTATTTATTTGACCTAGCTCAGAGCTTACACTGTGCAAACAACCTATCTTAAGGGTATTTGTGGAAAACAATCAGTGGCAATTGTTTAGCACAGAAGCTCCCTAAGGTGGTGTTACCAGTCGAGGCTAACGAGAGACTGACCAAAAAACTTAAAAGAAAAAATTAGAGAATGATATATTCATAAGCTCATCATAGCTTTTAATAGTTTTTTTGGGGGGGAGGAGGGGGTGTGCATAGTCTGGGAACCAAACCCAGGTCTCCCACATGGAAGGCAAGCATTCTACCACTGAACCATCCATGCATCCTCAAACGTATAGGAACATCATAATCTTTAAAAGTTCTGAAATATTCCTGAGAATCTAGAAGTCTATGTGCATGCATAAGGCTGTGTGCATGTCTAGAAGAGATCTGAGAAGGCTTTAATCTCCAATCTCTAGCTAACTTTGAAGCTCTGAGAGAATGGGAGGTAAAGCCTAAGGCAGAGTTGTAAACTGCCTGCAGGAGGCTTATTGGTTCAAGGCACTAAGGAAATCTCTGTCCAATTATTAGTAGACTATTAAGCTAACTGAGAAGAGACTTCAATGGCTGCACACAACAAAGTTACATGCTTTACAGAATTAGCCCAGGAAAATCATTAAAACAAAAACAAGAACAAAATAACAGCAACAAACTCTGGAGAATGAAATCTGATTTTCAGAGTTACCACATTATGTCATCTATAATGTTCAGTTTTCAGCAACAACAACAAAAATGAGACACTTAAAAGAGATAGGAAAGTTTTTCATCCATACACAGAGGAAAAAAGCACTCAATAAAACAGTCAGAGTCTGGATCTTGGAATTACTAGACAAAGATTTTAAATGAGCTATTATAAATATGTCCAAAGACCTAAAAAATAAAATTATGCCTAGCCAATTAAAGGAAAGTGCTAGAGCAATGTCTTAGCAAAGAGAATATCAATAAAGAGATAGATTATAAAAAAGAACCAAATAGAAATTCTGGAGTTGAAAAGAACAAAGACTGAAATAAACAATCACCAGAAGTGCTCAACAGCAGACTTGAGCAAGCCAGAAGAAAAGAAAAAATAGCATGCTTAAAAGCAGGCAGCTGGTAATTGATAGGGATTGCATTGAATCTTTGATGAATTTAAGAAGTGTTACCATTTTGATAATATTAAGTTTTTCATTTCATGAACACTGGATGTCTTTCCATTTACATAGTTCTTCTTTAGTTTCTTTCAATGATGGTTTTTAGTTTTCAGTGTATTATCATGTACTTACTTTGTCAAATTAGTTCCTAATTATTCATTCTTTTTTGTGCCATCATGTTATTGTAAATGGAATTTTTAAATTTCAGTTTTGTATTGTTTATTACTAGTATAGAGAAATATAACTGATTTTTGTATATAGATCTTGGATCCTGAAAATTCGCTGAATTTTAATATTATTTCTAATATTTTTTATTGTGCTCCCTTAGAATTTTCTATACACAAGATCATACAATCTCTGAATAGTGACATTTTACTTCTTTATCTCAAATATGGATGCTTTTTGGTGATTTTTCTTGCCTACTTGCCCTGGTTAGAATCCCCAGTACATCACTAAATAGAAATGATGAGAGAGCAATACTTGTCTTGTTCCTGAACTTAGAGGGAAAATAGTCTTTCACCATCAAATATTATGTTAACTGTGGGTTTTTGTAGGCTGACTTTATTAAGTTGAGGAAGGTTCCTTCTATTTGTTGTTCTATTTGTTTGTTGATTGTTTTTGTCATGAAAAAGTGTTGAATTTTTCAAATGATTTTTCTGCCTCTATTGAGATGATTATGCATTTGTTGTCCTTTGTTCCATTAATAGAGAGTATTTCATTGATTGGTTTTCATATCTGCAATGGATTGGAACTGGTATGTACTCCAGAAAAAGCATGTACTGAAAGTTAATCTATTCCTGTGGGTGTGAACATTATAAATAACATAATGTGGCAACTCTGAAAATCAGATCTCCTCCTCCAGAGTTTGTTGCTGTTTTGTTGTTGCTGTTATTCTGTTATATATACAGAATTCCATGGCTCATTCTGTAAAGTGTGTATCTTTCTTGTGTGCAGCCATTGAAGTCTCTGCTCAGTTAACTTAATAGTCAACTAATGATTGGACAGAGATTTCCTTAGTCCCTTGAGCCAATAAACTGCCTAGGTCATTGTAATTAGGAACTTTCCATGAGGTTACTTCAGTTGAGGTGTGACCAATTCCAATCAGGGTGGGTCTTAATCCTATTAATGGAGTCCTTTATAAAAAATGAAACTCAGACAAAGAGAGAGCCACGGGAAGCAAGAAGCTGAAATAGAACCTGGAAGAGAAGGAAAAGACCAGCAGATGCCAGCACGTGCTTTGTCACATGACAGAGGAGCCAAGGAACCAGCCAGTTCTAGAATGTCAGTCTTCAGAAATAAAGCATTGCCTTGATGATGCTTTGATTTGGACTTTCTTCTAGCCTCAAAACCATAAGCTAATAAATTCCCATTGTTTAAGCTAACCCATTTCATGGTATTTGCTTGAGCAGCTTAGGAAATAAACAATATGCTAGAATAATCTTGAATTCCTGGGATAATCCACTTGGTCATTGTGTATAATCCTTTTTATATGGAGCTGGATTTGATTTGCTAGTATTTTGTTGAGGATTTTTACATCTATATTCATAAAGGATATTGGTCTGTTGGTCTGTAGTTTTCTTTCCTTGTGTTGTCTTTGCTGGATTTTAGTATTACAGTAATAATGGCTTTATAGAATCATTTGGGAAGTGTTCCCTACTCTTCTGCTTTTTTTTCTAAACATTTTTTATTATGAAATATAACAAATATAGAAACAAGCAATAAATTTCAAAGTAAATTTTAACAAGTAGTAATAGAAAAGATTTCAAAGTTTGGCATGGGTTACAGTTCCACAATTTCAAATTTTTCTTTCTCGCTGCTCTAAGACATTGGAGACTAAAAGGAAATATCAATATAATGGTTCAATAGTACTACTCATTTGTTAAATCCTAACTTCTCTGTTATAACCCCTCCTTCTCCTTTGATTCTTCTCCCAGTGTTTGGGGATATTTGAGTTATGACCATTCTAACTTTTTTTCATGTTGAAAAGGGGTGTTCACAACATGGGATGGGGGACGGGACTGGCTGATGTTCTCAGAGAAACTGGCACCTCTGGGTTTCAGGACTTACCTGGCCTAGAAGCCACCTGGAGGTTATAGGTTTCTGGAAAGTATAACTTAGTGCATGAAACTGTTGTAGAATCTCAGCTAGAGCCTTGGGTATTCTTTAGGGTTAACAGGAATGATGTTGGTTGGGGTTTGGCAAACCATGGCAATTAGCAATATATAGCTGAAGCTTGCATGAGAGTAACCCTTAGAATAGCCTCTCGACTCTATTTGAACTTTCTTAGCCACTGATACCTTATTTTGTTACATTTCTTTCCCCCTTTTTGGACAGGAAGGTATTGTCGACTTCACAGTGCCAGGGCCAGGCTTACGCCTGGTACTCTTCTGCTTTTTAGAAGAATTTGTGAGGGTTTAATGTTAATTCATTTTTAAACATTTGGTAGAGTTCACTGGCAAAGCCATCTAGTCCTGGGCTTTTTTGTTGTTTGTGGTAAGGTTTTTGATTATCGATTCAATCTCTTTTCTTGATATTGATCTATCAGATTTTCTATTTTTTATTGCGTTAGTTTCAATAGTTTGTGTCTTTCTAGAATTTTTTTCACTTCATCTAGTATGTATATTGTTGGTATGCATCTATTCTCACTTTTTCCTATGTGCCTGAAGGAAAGTAGAATAATGCTGTGTATCTCCCTGTTGTATATACTCAGACTAAGAGACCCAATGTATCGGTTAGGATACCCATCTGGCAGCTATAAAAGGGACACTCAAATTCTAGTAACAAACAAAATAGAAGTTTATCTTTATCTAAAATAAAAGACAGAGAAAGTGGTCCAGACAAATAGGTCTACTCAAGATCTTCAGGGATACAGATTCCTTCTATCTTGTTGTTCTGCCTGCCTTAAAATGTGACCTCCATTATGGTCCAGGAAAGGTGCTGCAGTTCCTGCCATAATGTCTGCATTTCATCTAGGAAGAAGGAAAGGAATGGGGGGGATAAATTCTTACCTTTTAGGAGGACAACCTGGTAGTTTCTAGCATCATTTCCAGTTATCTCCCATTGGCTTGCTCTCATCTAGAGTGACAGAAGCTGGAAAATGTAATTTTTAGCAGCACCAAAGACTCGAACCTGTCTTTCTGAGGGGCATAGTTCAACTCATAACACTATGAGATTCTGTTGAAAATAATGTAGATCTATGCATATAACAGTGATTAGAAAGATGTAAGCCAATATGATAGTAATGGTTATTATGGATGGTGGGATTTCTGTGTTTCTCATTTTCACATAGCTTGCCTTTATTTCATACTTTCTACAGTGACTCTGTACTATTATTATTATTATTTTGCATGGGTAGGCACTGGAAATCGTACCCGGGTCTCTGGCATGGCAGACAAGAACTCTGCCTACTGAGCCACTGTGGCCTGCCCTTCTGTATTATTTTATAATAAGACAAAAAGGTATAAAACAATGTTTTGGGAGACTAATTGATAACACAGAGATGCTCATAAGATAGCATTACCTGAAAAGAGCAAGATACAAACAGCATCTGTGAGGGTTTTCCTCATTCCTTGGCAAGAGAGAACTTCAGCAAGAAAACACATTGAACTTTTCTTTTTATCCTTTCTCACTTACTTCTCTGCAAAAGAAAACGAATGATTTACTTGACTTGTGAGATGTTTGGATCAGACTCCCGCTGCTCTTAGTATCTGCTTTTGGAGGAGGTGAAGTGCCTGTTCCCTAGTAGTCAGACCCGTATGTTGTGCAGAGGTCTGCCCCACAGAAAGGAATTGCTCAGCAACTGCCTCCAAGCATGAGCACATGAACTGGTGCCAGAGCTGCCTTCTGAGGCCTGGCTGCTCTGTCCCTGCTCTTTGGGGATCAAAGAATACCAGATAGCAATTTATGCCACTTACAGTGTCTGCTTTGAGAATCCATCCTGAGGATTGAGGTGGGAATGGGATGAGAACCTGAAGGTCTATTTGGCCACAAGGCCCAGCCATGTTCTGCAAGCTAGTTCTGCTGGCATTAAAGCTGGTGTTTTCTGATTGATAATTATCTTTAAAATGCAGCAATATCTATAAATGAACATAATTTTATTTTAAGTATTTAAAAGCATGCATATATAGACATAAATTAATTGTATTTCTTATGTATCTAAGAATTTTGGAAGAAAATACATTAAAATATTATTAGTGATATATCTTTGGATACTGGGATTATGTGTCCATTGATTAATATTCTTTGAAATATACTATGTGAGCATAGACTACATTGTAATTAGAAAGAAAATCAATACTTACTAATTTTTTTAAACAAAGTGCTGTTTTCTGAGATTGCTCTACAATTACAGATTGTCAAATTAACCAACTATTGTCTGTTCTTCCTTCAGGCAATGTAGGCTCTGCTTCCTAGCATCCTTTGAGAATGTGAATTTTCCAGAATAAAACCCTGGAATGATCAGAAGAGGCATGTAGCTTGGGGAAATGTAATGCTTTGCCTTTTACCATTGTGTGTGCCATTTGCATAAGCTGGATGGTATTTATGTTGACTGGCTCTATTAGTCAGGGTCTAGTCAAGGAAATAGAAACATAATTAACATAGAAAATTTAATATAAGGAATTATGTTAGGTGTTAGAGAATTGGCAAAGCAAAAAGAGAACATAGAGGCAGCACAGAGATAGTAATTGCAGCAAACAGTTGCCCTCCCTAGGGCTGGGGGAATGAAGGGAAGAAATTGGGATACTTAGAACCTAGGTGCTTGGAAGAGGGGACTGCAGAGCTGGAGCATCAGGAGCAAAGACAGTAATACAATTAAAATAATTAGGAAGTGGTGAATCTGGATATGTATTACCTTTGATTTTTTTGTTTTTTCACTTTCTCTTTTGAAATTATTATAAACTTACAGGGAGTTCAAAAAACAGTACAGAGCAATCCCATTTATCAGTCACACAGCTTTCCCCAACAGTGACATCTTGCATTACTCTAGTTCATGATCAAAACTAGGAAATAGATAGTCTAATTAATTAGACTACAGAACTTGGATTTCACCATCTTTTGCATGCACTCATTTTGGTATTTTGTTTGTTTGTAATTTTGTGACATTTTAGCATCTATATAGATTCATATAACCACTTCCACAATGTAAATGCAAAACTATTTTACAACCACAAAGGAACTCTCTCCTGTTGCCCATTTATACTTGTACCCTCACACCCCTTCCATAACTCCTGGCCACTATTAGTCTATTTTCCCTCTCTTTAGTTTTCTAATATAAATTGCTTAATTGTAAATTTATATAATTTAATTTTAAATAATGGCTGTGCTCAAAATTAGCTCACATAATTCCTGAATTCTCTTGAGCTGGTGCAAGTTAGTGCCAGAACACCTTTACAAGTAAGAGGGCACAATGAGCTTGGTTCTGGGAGAATGAAAAGAAAAACCAAAAAAAAAAACACCAAAAAACCCTGGAAACTGGAATCAGTTGCCACTTCCAGAATGAAGAACCTTTGCTGGGGTGACATGGGCAGGAACAGGGAGCAAACACGAAGGATTAATTCCTTTCTTCCTCCTCCAGAGGCCCCGCCTCCTTCTAGAACCCCTTATTTCCCAAGCCTAAGATGGCTCACAGAGTTCCAGCTCTTGTACCACAAGAAAAAAGCTTACTCTCCAGGCACACTGAACTTGCTTAGAAGACCTTTCAGTCCCTTGTATTAAATTCAGCTGTCACTGCAGGGTTTCTTTTGAACCATGAAGTTGTTTAATCGAGACAGATATTTCTGGTTACTTATATTCATGTTTTGTATTTTATTTTGAGAAACTTATCACTTGTGCCTTATTCTGAGATGTATAACATTAAAAAATATGCAGTATATATATAAAAAGCATGCTGCATGTTGCTTGTTTCCTAGTCCCAAGAGTGATATCAATTGAATTTTTTTTTCTCCAGAATGCTTCCTAATTTGATAAATAAAAAAGTATGGTAAAAAAGGATTCGGTACATGAAAATTTAATGTTCAAAAACAACTTTTCAGAAACATATATGTTCTTTAAATACAGGAAGATCCCCTTGTGATGCCTGGAAATCCACCACTACTCCTAAAAGAAAAAAGCAACTTCTTAAAGAAGTTTTATGTGCCAGGGAAGGCTTAATTCACTCACTATCAGGCTGGGTCCCTGAGCGGGTTAATTCTCTCCTTGCTAAGTAGTCCAAGATAGGTGGAATTGCTCTTTCTGGCTCCCTAGAACTAGCCCAATATCTACTTCACAGCCTCTGGACATGGCGTAGTCCCACAGCACTTTCACAACTAACGACCCAAGCTGCTGCACAACATCTGCTGCTACGACTTCTGGACTTAGCAGCCAGAGGAATTCAAAACTGGGAGAGGCATTTCTGCTAGACTAGACTTCTTCCGGCACACCATTTCATTGCCTTCTTGGTATCTTGGTTTTAGCTTGTCCCTTAAAAACAAATGAAAGTTTAATGCCCCATCCCACCCCCGTTCTTAATGTTCATTGCTCATTGTGGAAATTTTCAGAAATATGGAAAATAAAATACAATTTGAAGTCCTGCGGTTTTTTCCTAACAGAAAAAGAAATCAAATGACTTTTTTCTTTGCCTCAAAAATGCTTGTGTTTGGAAAAATAATGAAGTGTGACCCCATCATACAGCATACAAAAAAAAAAAACCACATGTGTTTACTCAAAAGATAGTGTGGGTTTTTTTTTTCTCTTTTTATGGAAATATAAATCAGGGGAAGTAAGCAAAATTTGATTTCAATAGCCTTTTCCTCCCTGTGGGCCCCCCAACCCCAGGCCGAAGAGCCTAGAACTGTTTTAGTGACATCCCATGGGGCTCTCCACAGCCCCAACATTAAAGCTTACCTCCCTGCTGTCCTATTCACTCGGTGTCCAGCTTTTTGCCAGCTCAATTTTGAATCGTAGCCTATTCTGAGAAGAGAATGGCTCAGGCGGCCATCTTGCCATGACAAGTCCAGTTGGAGGATGTGGAATGCCTTGTCAGAATGGTCTTCACCAAGATCCCAGCAGAGATACCAGGTAAGAAATAAATTATGACACTGGGTAGCAAATGCAAAACATTCGTGGAAATACACAAAGTGATAGGGGAGTTCATTGGAGGAAGACACAGTGCTAGCATCCCGTCCCTTTCGGCAATTCTGGTTCTCATTTTCCACCTCTCTCACTGTGGTCCTGGACCAGGGCGGTAAAGTCCTGAGGCCCCTACCTTGGCTGCTTCCTTATCCGTCTTCCCACCCCCTGCCTCCTTGGCAGGCATATTAGCATTTCATTCGGTTAGCTCCAGCCTGGACCTGCCATTCATATGCAGATATTTCCTCCCGTCAAGACTGGATAGAGACGTAATAATACGTAGAGGAAACTGCTCTGCGGTCATTTCAGTGAAGGGAGGAAATGATAATTAATATGTGATTATTGAACAGCAAGTCAGTACTGTACTTGTTCTTCTAGAATTAAGAGACGGTGTAATGGCAGTTAAAGCATAGACTTTGGGAGTTCCAGCCTCAGCCCTGACAATTACTTGCTGTGTGAACTTGGGCAAGTTTTAACCAACTCGTGCATCGTTACCACATGTGTAAAATAGGGTAAACATACTATTTTTTACAGTGTTTTCACTGTAAAAGAATAAAAAGGCTAATACAGCGCTAGCACACATTACCTCTCAGTAAGCAGTAAGGGTGTGATTCCAGGAAAGGAATGGTTCTCAGTTGCCACCCACACCTGTGGATAAGAATGGGGAGTTGGGCAAGGTGACCCAGGCTGTGAGCCATCCGACAAGCTTGGCTTCTTGTAAGGTACTTTTGAGTAGCACGGTTGGTTGGGTTCGGAGCTGCAGAATTGTTACATGTACATTTCTTTAATCTGTTCCTGGGATCTGGGAGTGAGATGGGGGCATTTTCCAATCCCAATAGCCAGTCTGTTTTATCAGGGGTTTCCAGAAAAAGAGAACTGATATTATTTATATATATCCTCAATATATAGTATTGAGAGTTATTGTAGGAATTGACACAACCATGGAAAATTCTTAATACTGTAGGGCAAATCCGAATACTATAGGGCAGGCCATAAGTTAGGAACTTGATGGTGATAATGAATTCACCAGAAGCCTCAAGTTGGGACCTCTGATGAAGGTGTCAGTGAATTCTTCAGGCGAAATTGGCTCACTGAAGTTGAGATAGAAATTCTTTCTGACTGCTGAGATCCTCAGTTCTCCTTTTAAGGCCTCTGACTGATGGGATAAGGAGACTCCTTTCATTGCTGAGGACAGTCTGCCTTGCTTACTGTAGATGCAATCAGCCACAGATATAATCAATTGACTAATGATTTAGATTCATCTATGAAATACCTTCATAGTAACAATCAGGCCAGTATTTGCTTGACCAAACAACTGGACACCATAACCTAGTCAAGTTGATGCATGAAAGCCCTCAGAAATATCACTGAAGGAAGGCGGGAAGGGGAGTAAAAGAGATTGTACAGGCAAATAGGAGAGGGATCAGAAAGCTAAAGGGTCCATTGGCTCATAAGAAGCAGTAGAATTACATGATCTGCAAAGGTAAACAGGCAAATAAGAAGCATGGGTGGGAACCGGGCATTTGTTTTAATTCCTGCTCTGCTCTGGCTGTGTGACCCAGGACAATCACCATTCCTATTTCCTTACCTGTGAAATGGGTTTGAAAGCATCACTGCACCTGTCTCTCAGGACTATTTTGAAGATGAAAAGAGATAATAGTTGTGAACATGATTTGATAAATAAAGGTCCTATGAAATGCATTGTGCTATTACAAAAGAAGTAAATGATCAGGATGAATAGCCTCTTCCCTAACTTTGTGCATAATATAGGCTCCTTCTCTCATAAATTGCTATGTTATACATGAATACAGAGGTTTTTAAAATGTGAAGTGGAGCTTGTAAGTAACTTCAAGAGTCAGTGAAAAGATTAACAGAGAGATAGCGAGTGGGAGAAGGCAGAGTGTAAAGTATTAAGTATTTGTAACTTGCAACATATGTACATTTTACCAAATATTTATTGAGCACTTACTTTGTGACAGTTTAGGCACTGGACACAGGGGTAAATGGAGAGATGGTTCCTGCACTTGAGATTAATTACTAAACAAAGTTATCATGTCTAACAACCTCCTTCATTCCCTTTCCACCATCCATTCCTACAAGTGCACACTGGATATTGGCATCACCCGACTCTGTCGTCCTACCTTTAAAATCACTGCCTTAGTTTGCCTGAGCTGCTGTCACAAACACCACATACTGGGTTGGCTTAAACAACAGGAGTTTACTGACTCACAGTTTTGAGGCTAGTAGAAGTCCAAAATCAAGATATCCGCAAGGCTTGCTTTTTCTCCGAAGACTGACGTGTTCTGCCTCTGGCTGCCGGCATTCTTGGGGTTCCTTGGCTTTCCTGTCACCTGGTGATGTCCTCTCCTTTCTCACTTCCATGATGTCCTGGTCCTCTTTCCAGTAATATGGATTAAGACCCACCCTCATTCAGTTGGCCACACCTTAACTAAAAATTACATCTGTAAGAGGCCCTATTTACAATAGGTATATCCAACAGGGATGAGAATTAAGATTAAGATCATGGTTTTTCCTGGTGTATGCAATTCAGTCTACCACAGACACCAAGTTAAAACGTTTGTTCTTTTTTTTTTTTTTTTTGGCCTGGGCAGGCAGCTGGAATCAAACTCAGGTCTCCAGCATGGCAGGTGAGAACTCTGCCTGCTGAGCCACCGTGGCCCACCCCAAACTCCTGTTCTTTAAAGTCACTATTTGACCTCAAAGCTTATGTGGAGGCACGATACTCCTGAGCCATTTTCCTACACTTTCCTGGCCCATGTGCTCTCCTTCTCTTAGGCAGCTGTTTCATGTTTTCCCTTCTCAGCCCTCTAACACCTCCTCCCCGCTCCTCACTTTCTGATGATGACCTTTCTTCCTATTTTACTGAGAACATTGATGGCATCAGCAGACAAGTCCCCAAAGCTCCCACCACATTCCTGCCTTCTTTCCTATTACTATGGATGAATTACTTGCTGTAGCCTTACACCAATCCTTCCACATGAGGACTTGAACCTGTTCTCTCCTTTCTATTCTAGGTCATTGCTACTGCAATTTTTACCTCTCTCTCCTGCCTTATTCATTTTAATTCTCTGTTGGACCATTCCCATCAGCACTCATACATGCTGTTAGTTTATCTACTTAAAAAAATCCAAATCTACTTTTTGTCTCACTCTCCCCTCCAGCTACCATCCCATTTCTCTTTTACTCTTATGGCAAAACTCCTAGAGTTATTTATAATCATTGGTTCCAATATTTCTCCTCCCATTCTCTCTAGACCCTCTGCTGAGAGTTTTTCAGTCTTTTAGTCTTTTCACAGTCACCAGTGATGGCCACATTGTCAATCCAGTAGTCATTCCTCAGTTCTCATCTAACCACCTACCAGCTATACTTAATTTGGTTGTTCACACTCACTTCCCTGAAGCATTTTCCTCTCTTGGCTTCTAGGACACTACTTTCTTCTGGTTTTCCTCTCACCTCACTGGCCTCTCCTTCTTATTCTCCTTTGATGGTTTCTCCCATCTTCCTGGCCTGTAAATATTATGCATATGCTCAAGGCTCCCCATTTTCTATCTGCCGTGACTCTCTTCAGAATGCTGTAACTCTAGCAGTCTCCTGACAGCTCTAATAGGCATCTACGCCTTAACAGGTTAGAACCAAGCTAATGATCCTTCCCCAAAAGAATTCTCCCACAGACTTCCCTATCTTAGCTAAAGATAAACTATATCTTTTCAGTTCTGCAGACTCAAAACCATGAAGTTAACCTTGACTCCTTTTTTTTTTGCAATTGTGTTGGCTGAGTTTTTTCCCTTTATTAGAGAATTTGAAAGTTTATAGAACACTCATGCATAAAACACAGGATTCCCATATACCACCCCAACAACAACAACTTGCATTGGTGTGGAGCACTTGTTACAATTGATGATAGCACATTTTTATAACTGTACTATTAATTAAAGTTCATGGCTTAAAATGTAGGGTTCAATGTTTGTGTAGTGTCGTTCCATGGATTTTTATTTTTTTATTTTTATTGTTATCATATATACAACATAATATTTCCCCTTTTAATCATATTCATTGATTACATGTGCTGCTAATCATGTTCACAATGTTGTGCAACCATCATCACCATCCATTACCAAAACATACCCATCATCTCAAATAGAAACTCTGTACATTTTCAGCATTAGCTCCCTATTCCCTACCCCGGCCCTGTCTCCTGATAGTTTATAGTCTATATTATGATTCTATGAATTTACTGATTCGAATTGTTTCAAATCAGAGAGATCATGCAATATTGGTCCTTTTGTATCTGACTTATTTCACTCAACATGATGTTGTCAAGATTCATCCATGCCGTCACCTGTATCAGAACTTCATTCCTTTCTATGGCTCAATAATTTTCCACTATATATATATATATATATATATATATATATACTACATTTCGTTTGTCCATTCATCAGTTAGTGGACTCTTGGGTCGCTTCTATCTTTTGGCAATTGTGAATAATGCTGCTGTGAACATTGGTATGCAAATATCTGTTCAAGCCCTTGCTTTCAATTCATTTGAGTATATACTTAGTAGTGGGATTGCCAGATCATATAGTAATTCTATCTTAGCTTTCTGAGGAACAGCTAAGGTGTCTTCCACAGTGGCTGCACCATTTTACATGGCCACAAGCAATGGGCGAGTGTTCTTATTTCTCTGTATCCTCTCCAACAATTGTTATTTTCTGCATTTTTTTTTTTTTTACTAGCAGCCATTCTAATGGGTTTTTGTTTGCATTTCCCTGATGGCTAATGATGTTGAACAACTTTTCATATGCTTTTTAGCCATTTGTGTATCTTCTTTGGAGAGCTGTCTGTTCAAGTCTTTTGCCCATTTTTAAATCAGACTGTTTGTGTTTTCATTGTTAAGTTGAAGGATTTTTTATTCTGGATGTTACCACATGATTGTTACCAGATATGTAGTTTCCAAATATTTTCTCCCATTGGTAGATTGTCTTTTTACTTTTTTTTTTTTTTTCTGCATGGGCAGGCACTGGGAAGCGAACCTGAGTCTCCAACATGACAGGTGAGAATTCTACCACTGAGCCACTGTCGCATTGCCCTGTCTTTTTACTTTTATGATAAAGTCCTTTGAAGAAAAAAATGTCTTTATTTTGATGATGTCTCATTTATCTATTTCTTCTTTTGTTGCTTGTGCTTTGGCTATAAAGTCTAAGAAACCACTGCCTAACACAAGGTCCTGAAAATGCTTCCCTACATTTCTCTCTAGGAGTTTGATAGTTCTAGTTCTTATATTTAGGTCTTTGAGTTCGCTTTTTTTTTTTAGCATGGGCAGGCACTGGGAATCAAAACCAAGTCTCCAGCATGGCAGGTGAGAACTCTGCCTGCTGAGCCACCATGGCCCACCCTCGAGTTGGTTTTTGTATATGGTATGAGGTAGGGGCTTTTTTTTTTTTTTGCAAATGGAAATCCTGCTTTCCATTTATTGAAGATACTACTCTTTTCCAACTAAGTGGTCTTTGTCACTTTGTCAAAAATAAGTTGGTCATAAGTTTAGCGTTGATTTCTGAGTTCTCAATTATATCCATTAATTTATATGTCTGTCCTTGTGCCAGTACCATGCTGTTTTGATTATTGCAACTTTGTAATAAGTTTTAAGATCAGGAAGTGTGAGTCCTCCAACTTCATTCTTCATTTTAAAGATGGTTTTAGCTATTTGGGGCCTCTTACCCCCCCATATAAGTGTAATGATTGGCTTTTCTGTTTCTGCAAAGAAGGTTGTTGGACTTTTGATTGAGACTGCATTGAATCTATAAGTTGTTTTAGGTAGTATGGACATTTTAATGATATTTAGTCTTCCAATCCAAGCACATGGAATATCCTTCCATTTGTTTCCAAAGACCATTTGTTTAGGTCTTCTTTATTTTCTTTTAGTGATGTTTTGTAGTTTTCTATTAACAAGTCTGTCACATTCTTAGATTTATTCCTACATATTTGATTCTTTAGTTGCTATTGTGAATGTTGTTGTTTTGATTGTTCATTGCTTGTATATAGAAACACTACTGATTTCTGGTTGTTGATCTTGTATTCCACCAGTTTGCTGAATTCATTTATTAGCTCTAGGAGATTTGTTATGGACTTTTCAGGATTTTCTGTGTATAGAACCATATTGTATGCAAACAGGGAATGTTTTACTTCTTACTTTCCAAATTGAGTACCTTTTATTTCTTTTTCTTGCCTAATTGCCCTGGCAAGAGCTCCAGTACAATGTTAAATGACAGTGGTGACAGTGGGCATCCTTGTCTTGTTCCTGATCTTAGACAGAAAGCTTTTAGTCTTTCACTATTAAGTGAGATGTTAGCTGTCAGCTTTCCATATGTGCCCTTTATCATGTTGCGGAGGTTTCCTTCTATTCCTAGTGCTCTATGTTTTATCAAGAAAAGATGCTATATTTTGTCAAATGCATTTTCTCATTGATTAAGATGAACAATGTTTTTCCCCCCTTCATTCTGTTAATATGTTGTATTACATTAATTGATTTTCTTATGTTGAACTAACCTTGCATACCAGGGATAAATTCCACTTGATTATGTTGTATAATTATTTTAATATGCTATTAGGTTCAGTTTGCTAGTATTTTACTGAGAATTTTTGTATCAATATTCATGAGAGATATTGCTTTGTAGTTTTCTCTTCTTGTGGCATTTTATCTGTCTTTGGTATGAAGGTAATGTTGGCTTTGTAGAATCTTTTGGAAGAGTTTGAGCAGAAGCAGAATTGTAGTTAAATCTTCTAGGTATGTTTGGTAGAATCCCCCTGAGAAACCATCTGGTCCTGGGCTTTTCTTTGTTGGGGTTTTTTTTGATTACTTATTCAATCTCTTTACCAATAATTGGTTTGTGGAGATCTTCTATTTCTTCTTAACTCAATGTAGGTAGTTTGTATGTTTCTAAGAATTTGTCCATTTCATCTATGTTATCCAATTTATTGACATTCAGTTGTTCACAGTATCCACTTATAGTGTTTTTCATTTCAGCAGAGTTGGTAGTAATGGTCCCCTCTTCATTTCTGATTTTCATTATTTGTATCCTCTCCCTTTTTTACCCTTATCAGCCTAGCTAAAGGATTGTCAATTTTGTTGATCTTTTCAAAGAATCGGCTTTTGGTTTTGTTGACGCTCACTATGGATTTTTTTGTTTTTCTGTTTCATTTATCTCTGCTCTAATCTTTGTTATTTGTTAATTTGTCTTTGTTGTTTGTTAATCTAGTAGTGGGATTGCCAGATCCTTCTGCTGGCTTTCAGAGCAAACACTCTTCTTTTTCTAGTTCTTCTAGTTTTGAAGTTAGGTCTCTGATTTCAAGTCTTTCTTCTTTTTTAATGTAAGCCTTTAGAACTATTAATTTCCTTCTCAGCACAGCATTTGCTGCATCCTATAAGTTTGGGTGTGTTGTATTTTCATTTTCATTCACCTCAAGATACTTCCTAATTTCACTTCTGATTTCCTGTTTGACCCATTTGTTGTTTAAGAGTATGTTGTTTAATTTCCACATATTTGTGAATTTTCCCCTTCTTCCTCTGTTATTGATTTCTAGCTTTATTCCGTTGTGGTCAGAGAATATACATGTATGATTTCAATATTTTTGAATTTATTGAGACTTCCTTTGTGACCTAACGTATGGTCTATCCTGCAGAATGATCCATGTGCACTTGCGTAGAATGTGCAGTATGTTTTCACTGAGTGCAGTGTTCTGTATGTGTCTGTTAGATCTAATTGGCTTAGTGTATCATCCTAGTGTATCATTACAAGAAAGTAATACTGTACTTCCTTACTGATCTTCTGACTAGATGCTCTTCCATTATTGAGAGTGATGCATTAAAGTCTCCTACTATTAAGGTAGAACTGTCAATTTCTCCATTCAAATTTATCAGTATTTGCCCTATATTTTGGGGCTGTGCTGTTGGGTGC
>PVIY010041138.1:0-21861 GCA_004026745.1 Myrmecophaga tridactyla
TGGTCAGGATGTAATTGTTGATCCCATGATTGCAGGTCTGTATTCATCCCTGGGGGTCAACTCCCAGATCACCAGGGAGACTTTCATCCCTGGATGTCATGTCCCACATGGGGAGGGGCAATGATTTCACTTGCAGAGTTGGGCTTAGAGAGACTGGGGCCACATCTGAGCAACAACAGAGGTCCTCCAGAAGTAACTCTTAGGCATGCCTATAGATAGTCTAAGTTTCTCTACTACCTACATAAGCTTCACAAAAGCAAGCCTCATGATTGAGGGCATGGCCCATTGATTTGGATATCCCTAAAGTTTAACACAGTATCAGGGAATTCCTTGAATGTAAGGTTTAATAGTTCCATATTCTTTCCTCCCTCCTTCAGGGGACTCTGCTACCTACATAAGCTTCACAAAAGCAAGCCTCATGATTGAGGGCATGGCCCATTGATTTGGATATCCCTAAAGTTTAACACAGTATCAGGGAATTCCTTGAATGTAAGGTTTAATAGTTCCATATTCTTTCCTCCCTCCTTCAGGGGACTTTGCCAATACGTTTTAATTATCTGCTTAGTATACTCTAGGATATTCCAGGCATTACAATAATCTATACAGGACTAAAGGACCTCTTTCTTACTCTGTGCTCCCTGTGTTTCAGTAGTTCCAATTAGCTATACAGATAGGTTAAATTAGATTATGCACTACAGAAAATTTCAGTTCCAGATTGAATAAGCCTTTCTTCCATAGGTCTCAAAGAGTATGTGTGGTTCTGAAATATAGACACTGTCTTCCTTACCCCTATGTTCTGAATTACTTTAACTGCAATCTGTTCATCTTCATTCTTATCTCTAAATATCAGTTATATATATAAAACAGCTTCTCAAAATCCAGAAATATCACCATTCTGGACTTAATGTGTCTGCTCTAAAAGCTTACAATCTAGGCCCTGTTTCCTAATAAACATTTTCTAAATGTGAACATACCATTGTTGCTCTTTTGTTTCTGGCTTATTTTGTCTTACCAAATGTCTCATATGTTGATTCACATTGTTGCATGCCTTGCAACTTTGTTCTTTTTGTAGCAGCACAACCTTCATTCACAAGCATACACCAATGTTCGCCAGTCTACTTCTCCATCAGTGCATCCTCACTCACCTGCATTCATTAAGCATCATGTAGAAGGCCCAAAGTCCACAGTCCATCAACATTCTCAATTTTAGAAAAATTCACTGTTTCCAAGAGAAAGAAAACCATTACAAATACCCTCACCAAATAGGAAATCTAAACTTCCTCTTAACTCTTGTCCCTCACCCCATTATTTACCTCTGCTGTTGCTGTGGTAGTGCTGATGGTTTCCTTTTGAACATAGCTTATAGCATGCAATAGCAGTTTTCTCCTTGTACCCTGGACTTAAACACTCTTTATACAGGAATCATATCTTTGATGTAATTCTTATGAGAACTCATTCATATTTCTAGTGTGAATCAGTGGGAGACGTAGGTCTATACAACGTTTTTCAATCTTGTCCATCTTCAATATGCTAATATTACTTCTAGACCCATCAAAGAACCACTTTCACTCTATCTATTCCCTTACATTGGAGAACAACTTCATTAGCTAATGGTTCACCCATCTCTAGTTTCTATATATCTGTTTATTTATCTCTGCTTTAATCTTTGCTATTTCTCTTCTCTTATTTGCTTTGGGGTTAGATTGCTGTACTTTCTCAAGTTCCTCCAGGCTTGCTGTTAAGTCCTCTATTTTTGCTTTTCCTTGTTTTTTAATATAGACATTTAGGGCAATAAATTTCCCTCTCAGCACAGCCTTTACCACACCACAGAAGTTATGATAAGTTGTGTTCTTATTTTCATTCGTCTCCAGAGAGCTACTCATTCTCTAGCAATTTCTTTTTTGACCCACTGGTTGTTTAAGAGTGTGTTATTTAATCTCCATACATTTGTGAATGTTCTCATTCTTTGGTGGTTATTGAGATCTAACTTCATTCCATCGTGATCAGAGAAAGTGTTTTGAATAATTTCAATATTTTTAAATTTATAAAGACCTGTTTTGTGCCCCAGCATGTTATCTATTCTGGAGAATGTACCATGAGCACTAGAGAAGAATATATAACCTTGTGCTTTGGTGTGCAATGACCTATATATGTCTGTTAAGTCTGATTAGTTTATCAAGTTATTTAACTTCTCTATTTCCTTGTTGATCTTCTATGTGTTTGTTCTATCTATAGAGAAGAGTGATGCATTGAAGTCTGCTACTATTTCTTGGTTACAACTTGCATGGAAAATCTTTTTCCATTCTTTTACTTTCAATCTGTTTGTATCCTTGTATCTAAAAATGAATCTCTTATAAGCAGCTTATAGCTGGAATATGTTTTGTAATCTCTTCTGCCAATCTTTATATTTTATTTGTTAAGTTTAGTCCATTGACACTCAAAATTATTACTGAAAATACATTTCTTAATTCCACCATCTTTTCTTTTTTATTTTATTTATCAGATTTATATATTCTTTTCCTTCTTTCTCCTAGTATTCTTTAAATTGCCCTTAGTGGCACTCTTCAATTCTGTGCCTTCCTCCAGATCTCCTTCTCCTGTCTTTTTTTTTTTTTTCAGCCAGCAGAACTCCCTTTAGTATTTCTTGTAGTATTCCGGTCACTTGTTGGAAAATTCTTTCAGTCCTTCTTTATCTGTGAGAACTTTAATCTCTCCTTCAATTTTGAAGGACAATTTGGCTGTGTACAGGATTCTTGGCCGGAAGTCTTTCTCTTTCAGGATCTTGAATATATCATACCACTGATTTCTCACCTCCAGAGTGCTAGTTGAGTAGTCTGAACTCAGTCTTATTTGATTTCCATTGTATGGTAGTAGACTTTTTCTCTCTTGCCACTTTCAGGATTTTCTGCTTCTGTTCAACGTTTGACAAACTAATTAGTATGTGCCTTAGGAAAGGCCTATTTGGATTTATTCTCTTTGAAACTTGTTGGGCTTCTTTGACATATATTTATGTCCTTTATGAGGGTTGGAAGTTCCCCCCATTATATCCTCAACTACCCTTCTTAATCCTTTACTCATCTCTTCTCCTTCTGGGACACCAATGATTCTTATATTTGCATGCTTTGCCTTGTCTAATGTTTCTCTCTGAGTTTCCATTCAATTTTTTCCATCTTTTCTACCATTTGCTGTTTGAGTCTTCAAAGCCAATTATCCTGTCCTCTTTATCACTTATTCTTTCTTCTATCTCTTCAAATCTGCTGTTATGTGCCTCTAAGATGTTTTTTATTTGGTCAACAGAGTTTTTAATCTCTGTGATATCTGACATTTTCTATTTCTTCTTTCAAAGTCTTCTTTATGCTCTTCTGCTGTCTTCTTGATTTCCCTTACATCATTTGCTATCTTACTTATTAAGTAGAGTTGTATGAATATCTTTGATTAGTTGTTTCAGCATCTGTGTCTCCTCTGGTGTTTTAATTTGGTCATTAGGCAAGGCTATATCTGTCTGCATTGTGATATTCTTAGTGATCTTCTTCTGTCTTCATGGCATGTAAATATCTTTATTGATTTACTTTGGGAGTTAATTTTTTTGGTAGTCTAAGGCCTTGTATTTGTGGGATGGTTGAACAGCAGGGAGAAGGGCACATGGTGGGTACTCAATGTGGTGATTTCTTTCAAGGCAGGTGTAAGCTCAGGTTGGGGATGTTATACTGATGCTTGTGAACACAGATGCCCAGCAGCCAGGGGGGATGTAGCTGTGTGGGTGCACTGGTCTGGGGGCACATCCCTTGTGTGCCCTTGTCTAAGGCACAGGGCCTTTTGTGCACATGCATAGAGCTGTGGCACCAGGTTAACATTATGCCTTCATGGATTAGGAACAGTTGTGACCCAGCTACCCAAGTCAGCACTTTCTCAGAGCTGGGAATTGTGGCTGAGGGCTGTGCTTATGTGTGGTTCTACGACTGCTGTTAAAGTACGGTTCCAAGAGCTGAATGATGTGTTTGTGGTCCCATGTGCACGCGTGGGCCAGGGAGTTCCATAAAAGGATGTATAGGGTTGAAGCGGGTTGGAGTGGGGCTTTGTGACACTATGGGTGGGGAGGTGCAGGGCTAGCTGGTATGTTGGCTGGTGCCGGCAGACTTTATACACGGGCAACAGTCTGCGGAGAACAGGCAGGAGGAGGTAGTGCTTGGAAGACATGAGGAGAGGTGGGTTGGGCAGCACTTGGGGTAGGTGAGGGGTGCAGGTACATGCACTGGGTGCTGGTGGGATGCGGGTGACTGGAGCATGGGGAATGGGAGTGGATTATGGGTTTTGGGTGCCTGGGATGTGGGGTGAGTCGCCAGTAATGGAGCTGCACTGGTGAGGGTAGTGTGCCCAAGGAACATGGCCTGGCTTACTTCCTAGTCTCAGGCCCACAGACTCTGTGGTTCCCTGCCTCTGCACCAGGTTGCAATTTTCTGCCTCTCAGTTCATTGGCCTCTGCAACCAGGGCTGCTGGATGTGGTGCAGAAGGGTCTCCCATGTCAACCCCACTCCAGAATTGGCACCTCAGTCACCCTCCTGTCCCGTCTCTAACTTTTCCATGGAACAGGGCTAAACTCAGGCTAATCTATTCAGCCACCTTCCTGGAAGTCAACTTGGGCATTTTAAAACCATTTTTTAAAAAAGGTTTTTTCGGATATGTCCATATTCTGCTGTTTTTTGTTGGTGTTTTCTGGGGTTTTATCCATTGTATGTAGAGATCACCTTTTTTTCATTCATTTACCTGTGAAGGATATTAGGACTGTTTTCAGTTTGTGGCTATTACAAATAAAGCTGCCATGAAGATTAGTGTACAATTTTTGTGTGAAGATATATTTTCATTCCTGTTAGGTAAATACCTAGGATAAGAATCACTCAGCTATATTGTAAGTGTATGTTTATTTCCATAAGAGGCTCCAAAAGTGTTTTCCAAACTTGAAAAATGCCTAGCTAGACTGATGAAGAAAAAAGAGAGAAAATGCAGACACAAATCACTAATTTGGAGAATAAAAAAAGCAACAACTCTAGGACACTACAATCACTAAAATGATAAGGATATATTATAATTATTTACAACTTTAAAGAAATATATTTGACAAATTTCATGAAATGGACATATTATTCAAAACATGCAATTAGTAAAACTGACTTAAGAAGGATTGGAAAATCTGAGTAGCATTATATCAAATAAAGCAATTTAATTTATCGTTTTAGCAAACCAGATTTTGTTTTCATTAAATCTAAATATTATATGTCTGTTTCTTTATTTCTCTAATTTCTGCTCTTATCTTTCTACTTTGAGTATATTTCTATTCTGGGTTTAATTTGTCCTTCTTTTTCTAGTTTCTTAAGAAATAAGCTTAGGTCATTGATTTAGACGTATTTTTATCTAACCATTTAGAGCTATAGATTTCTTTCTAAGCATTGCTTTAGCTGCATCCCACACAATTTGATACGTTGCATTTTCATTATCAGTAAGTTCTTAATATTTTCTAGATTCTCCTGTGATTCCTTTATTTACCTGTGTGCTATTCAGAATGTATGGTCTAAAAATACTAATTATCTGGTGATTTTTCAGGTATTTTTCTGTCATTTATTTCAAATTTCATTTCATTTAGATCTGAGAACATACTCTGCCAGACTTTAGTTAGACATTTTAAATGTAGGGACTTGTGTGTGACCAGTGTACAGTCTAGCTTGGTCTTCCACAGCCACTTAAAGTGAATATATTTTCTGCTGTTTGTTTGTTAAGAGTTTGAAAAATATCAAATAGACCCAGTTAGTTGATGGCGTTGTTCAAGTCTTCTTCATAGGTCTTATATTAAATGAATAAGCCCTCTCTGTGAATAGTCACATGGCAATTATTTTAGTCTCTGTGAATCAACTTCAGTTCATGTTCCATATCCTTCACTGCATTTTTAGAATTCCTTAAAATGTGAAAGAAAATATTCTTAGATTGTAGGTTGTGCAAAAAAAAGGCTCTGGTCCATATCTGGCCTGCAGGGTATAGTTTGTCTATACCATATGTTCTAGCTTGCTAGCTGCTAGAATGCAATATACCAGAAATGGAATGGTTTTTTAAAAGAGGAATTTAATAAGTTGCTAGTTTACAGTCTAAGGCTGAGATAATGTCCCAATTAAAGCAAATCTATAGAAATGTTCAATCAAAGGCATCCAGGCAAAGATACCTTAGTTCAAGAAGGCTGATGAAGTTCAGGGTCGCTCTCTCTTAAGTGAGAAGGCACGTGGTGAACACAGAGTTTCTCTTTCATCTGGAAAGGCACATGGTGAACACGGTTTGGGATCCTTTCTCATTTGGAAGGGCAGATGGTGAACACAGCATCATCTGCTAGCTTTCTCTCCTGGCTTCCTGTTTCATGAAACTCCCTGGGAGGCATTTTCCTTCTTCATCTCCAACAGTCACTGGCCAGTGGACTTCTGCTTCTCGTGGCTATGTCATTCTGCTCTGCTCTCTCTGAATCTCCTGCTTTCTTCAAACTGTTTCCTCTTTTATAGGATTTCAGTAAGCTAATCAAGACCCACCCAAATGGGTGGGGACAAGCCTCCACCTAATCCAGCTTAACAACCACTCTTGATTAAATTCCATCTCCAGGGAGATGATCTAATTACAGTTTCAAATGTACAATACTGAATAAGGATTAGAAGAAATGGCTGCCTTTACAAAATGGGATTAGGATTAAAACATGGCGTTTCTAGGGTACATACATCCTTTCAAACCAACACACCATACTGTATTTTTTCAGAATTTTATTTGCTTGTCTTAAAGTACACTTTGTCTGATGTAAATATACCCACACCAGTTTTCTTATGATTATTAGTGTTAACAAACTCTAGCTCTACTTCGAATCTTCTATTTCTCATGTGAAGTGAGTTTATTGTACATTACATATACTTGAATTTTATTTTTGTATCCAGTTGGATAATCTCTGCCTTTTATTTTGAGTATTTTTTATTTACATTTAATAGCATTATTGATATGTTTTGGCTGTTTATCATTTTGCTGTTTCCCTTCTATATCACATCTGTTCATTATTATTCCCATGTTTTCTTCATTTGCATTAATTTAGAATGTTTTTATATTCAATTTTATCTCTACATTCACTTTCACTTATTAGTTACATATGAATTTATTAGTGGTTACTCTAGTATATTACAATGTGCATCTTCAGCACCATCTACCTCCAAACAATATTATACTATTTTATGTATAATATTAAAACCTTAAAGCATAGTACTTCCTTTCCCTCCTCTTTTGGGCTATTATTGTCACATACTTTATTTCTATATTTATTGCACACCACAAAATATATTAGTATTATTTTTGTTTTAAACTGTCAAGTATCTTTAATGACATTTTTAAAGGAGAAAAAATTCTTGTATATACCCAAATATTTACCATTTTTAGTGCTCTCCATTCCTTTATGTAGATATTTATTATTTGATTGCTTTTAAGGTTTACCTTTATCATTTGTTCTATCAGTTTGATCGTGATGTCCCTTTGTGTGGTTTTCTTTGTATTGAAGCTCTTCAAATTTCATTAAGTTCATGTATATGTGAGTTTATATTTTTCATCAAACTTGAAAAATGTTTATCAATCTTCAAATATTTCTTCTGCTCACCTTTTCTTCTGAAACTTCAATGACACATCTATCAGACACTTGATGTAGTCACACAGGTCATGGAGAATATCTTTTTTTATTTTCAGTCTTTTTTGCCCATCTGTCCTTCATATTGGATAATTTCTATTTCTATGTCCTCAAGTGCATTGATCATTTATTCTGTAGTGTCTAACTGTTGTTAATTTAACCAAATGGATTTTTAATTTTGGATATTGTATTTTTTATTTCTAGATGATTCATTTAGTTATTTTCACAGCTTCCATTGTGCTCATCATGTTTATATTTTTTTCTTTAAATATTCAAGCATATTATAGAAACTTTAAATTTCTTGTTTGCTAATTCCATTTGAGAATATTTCTATTCACTGGCTTTTAACTTAGTTACAGGTCACATTTTCCTATCGAAATTTAAGGTTGATTTTTGCAGTTCTGGGAAGATGGCAGAATAGGATAGATCAAGTTCAACCTTGCTTCAAGAGAAAGGATGGGAGGGTCACTGACACAGCGATTCCAGGGTGTAAGTAACCTGCTAGAGTCTTCTGCATCACATAAGGTGGCCCTGGTTGAAAAGCTGAAGAACTGAGAAGCAGAGAACTGGAGACCATCTGGCAGGTGCAAAGAGCCTAAGGTGGAAGCCCGGAGCCCTGAGGAGTGCATGGACAGGGAGATGGGGACTAGGAAGTAAGCCAAGCTGTGTTCCTTGAATATACTACCCTCACCAGCACAAGTCATAGACCCATGCCTCAACCCACACCCCATGCACCTGAACCCCATCACCTGCTCCCTCTCCCCAAGCTCTAAGTGCCCCCACCCTGCCAACACTTCATGCGTGTACTCACCCCACAACCGCACCCCAGATGCGGCCCAATCTACCTCTGCAGCAAGAGCACAGTCTCGCCCTGCCCCTCCTAAGCCCTAACTCCCAGTCTTTGACCCCTGCAGATGGTTTCCAGTACATAATAGCAGCAGGAACTTACCTCCATACCCCAGCCCATGAAGTCGCATACCCCTACCCAACCTCTTGAGCTCTGCACATGAGTACATCAGTTTACAGCATTCCCAGATCTCCACATGTGCATGGCACCCAATCACACCCCTCAGCTTAGGGAAAGTGTTAAGTCCACACTCTAGACATGCACACAGCAGGGCTCTGCACCCAGGACCCACGAAGCAACACAGTGACATGCTCCCCTGAAGCTGGGCAGCCATTCTTACAGGAACCAGTGTAGCATCACCAATCTGTGCCTATACCTGCACTGCAATGCATCATCATACTGTTGTGTCTTGCTCTGTGCCCTAGACCCCACCCCATATCCATCTGGCAAATACAAGTCTTTAGACCACTAAAGGAAATCAACTTCAAAAGTAAACCAATCAAAATATTTACATGCCACAAAACAGCAGAAGATCATTAAACATATCATGATGCAGACAGATATAGACCAGCCTAACAACCAAATTGAAACCCCAGATGAGGCACAGATGTTGGAACAACTAATCAAAAATGTTCATATAACTCTACTAAATAAAATAAATGGGATGGCTAATGGCATAAAGGAGATCAGGAACACACTACAAGAGAATAAAGAGGAATTTGAAGGAATAAGTAGAACAAATAGCAGATATCACAGAGATTAAAGATGCTGAGACCAAATAAAAACAAACTAGAGGCACACAACAGCAGATTTGAAGAGTCAGACAAAAGAATAAGCAAAATAGAAGACAGGACAACTGTTTTCAAATACTCAAAACAGTGAATGGCAAAAAAAGATGGACAAATTTGAATTGAATCTCTGGGAAATGATAGAAAACACAAAGCACACATATATAAGAATCATTGATGTTCCAGAAGGAGAAGGAAAGAGTCAAGGGCTAAGAAGATTAATTGAGGATATAATGGGGGAAAAATTCCCAATCCTTTTAAAGGACATAAATGCTTAAGTCAAAGAAGTGCAACAATCTCTAAATAGAATATATCCAAATAAGCCTTCTCCAGGAGACATACTAATTAGTCTATCAAATGTTGAAGAGAAGCAGAAAATCCTGAAAGCCTTAAGAGAAAAACAATTGACTACCTACAAAGGAAACCACAGAAGAATGAGTTCAGACTACTCAACTGGCACTATGGAAGAAAGAAGGCAGTGGTGTGACATATTTAAGATTCTGAAGGAGAAAAACTTCCAGCCAAGAATTCTTTACTCAGCCAAATTGTCCTTCAAAACTGAGGGAGAGATTAAAATTTTCACAGACAAACAAATCCTTAAAGAATTTGTCAACAAGAGACTAGCCCTACAAGAAATACTAAAGGGATTTCTGCCAATTGAAAAAAAAAAAGACATGAGAGGGAGGTCTGGAGGAGGGCACAGAATTGAAGAGTACCAGTAGAGATAATTTAAAGGATAAGAAGAAAAAGAGGGAAAATAATATATAGATCTAACAAATAAAATAAGAAGGATAAGATGGTGGAATCAAGAAATGCCTTTTCAGTAACAAATTTGAATATTAACAGACTAAACTTGTCAATTAAAAGATACAGATTGGCAGAATGGACTAAAAATATAATCCAGCTATATGCTGCTTACAAAAGACTTATCTTAGACACAAGGATACAAATAGATTGAAAGTGAAAAGATGGAGAAAGATGTTCCACACAAGTTATAACCAAAAGAAAGCAGGAGTAGCTACACTAATATGGGACAAAAAAGACATTAATTGTGAAGACATCATAAAAGACAAAGAAGGACACTATATATTAATTGAAGGGACAATTCACAAGAAGATATAACAATCATAAATGTTTATGCTCCCAATCAAGGAGCTCCAAAGCACTTGAGACAGACATGGGCAAAACTGAAGGGAGCAATAAATGTTTCAACAATAATAGTAAGAGAATGCAATACAGCACTCTCCTCTATAGACAGAACAACCAGACAGAAGATTAACAAGGGAATAGAGAAGTTAAACAACTTGGCAAATGAATTAGACTTAACAGACATATATAGGTCATTATACCTCAAAACACTAGGATATACATTCATCTCTAGCACTCAAGCATCATTCTCTAGGATAGATCATATTCTGGGGCACAAAGCAGGTCTTTATAAATTTAAAAACGTTGAAATTTCTCTGATCACAATGGAATGAAGCTGGGTCTCAAAAACAATCAAAGAATGAAAGCATTCACAAATGTATGGAGATAAAATAACACTCTTAAACTACCAGTTTGTCAAAAAAGAAATTGCTAGAGAACTCAGTAGCTATCTGGAGATGAGTGAAAATGAGAAGACAATATATCAGAATTTATAGGATGCAGCAAAGGCTGTGCTGAGAGGGAAATTTATTGCCCTAAATGCCTATATTAAAAAACAAGAAGGAGCAAAAATTGAGAACTTAATTGCTTACATGGAGAAACTTGAGAAAGAACAGCAAACCAAACCCAAAGCAAATAGAACAGAAATAACAAAGATTAAAGCAGAGTTAAATGAGTTGGAAAACAAAAGAAATGATCAATAAAATCAAAAGTTGTTTCTTTCAGAAAATCAATAAAATTGATGGGTCACTAGCAAGACTGTCAAAGAAACAAGAGAGAGGATGCAAATAAACAAAATCAGAAATGAGAAGGGATGCATTTCCATGGACCCTGAAGAAATAAAACAAATTATAAGAAAATACTATGAACAACTATATGCCAACAAACTAGACAATTTAGATGAAATGGCCAAATTCCTGGAAACACACAAACAAGCTACACTGAATCACGAAGAAATAGAAGCTCTCAACAAACCAATCATGAGTAAAGAGATTCAATCAGTCATCAAAAATCTTCCTACAAAGAAAGCCAAGGGCCAGATGGCTTCACAGGTGAATTTTATCAAACACTCCAAAAAGATCTAAAACCCATCCTGCTCACACTTTTCAAAAAAATTGAAGAAAAAGGAACATTACCTAACATATTTTATGAAGCTAATATCATTTTAATGCCAAAACCACGTAAGGATGCTATAAGAAAAGAAAGCTGCAGGTCATCTCCCTAATGAACATAGATGTAAAAATTCTCAACAAAATACTAGCAAATTGAATACATTAAAAGAATTATGCATCATGATCAAGTGGGGTGCATACCAGGAATGGAAGGATTTTTGAAAGCAAGAAAATCAGTTAATGTAAAACAGTACATTAACAAATTGAAAGGGAAATTCACATGATCATCTTGATGGATGCTGTAAAAGCATTTGACAAAATTCAACATCCTTTTCTGATAAAAATTCTTTAAAAGATAAGAATCAAAGGTAACTTCCTCAATATGATAAATGGCATATATGTAAAACCAATAGCCAGCATCGTGCTCAATGGAGAGGGACTGAAAGCTTTCACCCAAAGATCAAGGATGAGAACAGGATGCCCACTGTCACCACTATTATTCAACATTGTGCTTGAAGTTTTAGCTTGGGCAATCAGACAGGACAAACAAATAAAGGGCATCCAAATTGCAAAGGAAGAAGTAAAACTTTCATTATTTGCAGATGACATGATACTATACTTGGAAAATTAGTAGAATTGAATTGAGAGTGCAGAAATAGACCACCAAATCTATGGTCAACTGATTTTCAACAAGGCACCCAAATCCACTGAGCTGGGACAAATAGTCTTCATGACAAATGGGCATGGGAGATCTGGATATCAATAGCCCAAAGAATGAAAATGACCCTTACATTACACCCCATACAACAATTAACTCAAAGTGGATCAAACACCTAAGTATAAGAACTAGTGCCATAAAGCTTCTAGAAGAAAATTAAGGGAAACCCTTTCAAGACCTAGTAATAAGAGGTAGCTTCCTAAACTTTACACCCAAAGCCCCAGCAACAAAAGAAAAAAATAGATAAATGGGAACTCTTCAAAATCAAATGCTTCTGCATCTCCCAAGACATTGTCAAAATGGTCAAGAAAAAGGCAGCCAACTCAATGGGAGAAAATCTTTGGAAATCACACATCAAAGTTTTGATATCCGGTATACATAAAGAAATCATACAATCCACAACAAAATAACAAGCAAATCAATTATAAAATGGGCTAAAGACATGAATAGGCATTTTTCTGAAGAGCAAATACAGATGAAGAGATGCTCATTTTCATTAGCTATAAGGGAAATACAGATCAAGACAACAATGAAATATCACCTCACACCTATGAGAATGGCTACTATTAAACAAACAGGAAACTATAAATGTTGGGGAGGGTGTAGAGAAATTGGGACAATTATGCACTTCTGGTGTGGATGTATAATGATACTGCTGCTATGGAAGACAGTTTGGAGGTCCTTAGGAAACTAAAGTTGCCTTATAACCCAGCAATAGCACTACTTGGTATATACCAATAAGAGCTGAAAGCAGTGACCAAACAAACATTTTCACACTGATGTTCATAGCAGCATTATCACAATCGCCGAAAGATGGAAACAATCCAAATGCCCATCAACAGATGACTGGATTACACAATGTGGAATATATGTACAATGGTGTATTTTGCAGCAGTAAGATGAAATGACCTCCTTAAGCACTTAACTAGAAGGAAGAGCCTTGAGGACATAAAGTTGAGTGAAATAAGCCACATATAAGAGGGCAGATACTGTATGACTCCATTTTTATGATCATAGTAAAGGTCAAATTAGAGGCTTATAATACAGAATATAGGGTACTTAGAAATACATAGACGCTAGAGATGGGTGAACGGTTAGCTAATGAGGCTGAACTCAAATGTAAAGGAATAGATAGAAGTGAAGGCACTACTCTAGTTGGCCTATAAGTAATATTACCATGTTGAAGCTGAACAAGATTGAAAGGGGCTGTATAGACCTATAAATCCTACTGATTAACACTAGAAATATAAATTAGTTCTTGCAAGAACTACTTCAAAGATATGATTCATGTACTAAGAGTGTTTAAGTCCAGGATACAGGAGGAAAACTGCTATTGCATGCTATGGACTCTGTTTAACAAGAAAGCATCAGCAGTACCACAGCAACATCAGGGGTAAATAATGGGGAGGGAGGAATAAGAGTTAAGGGGAGATTTAGATTTTCTATTTGGTTAAGATGCATATATTGTTTATCTTTCTCTTGGGAACAATGAAATTATCTAAAATTGAGAATGCTGCTGGAATGTGGACTTTAGACATTATACATGATGCTTAATAAATGCAGATGGCTGAAAGATACACTGTCTGAGAAGTAGATTGGCAAATGATGGTGTATACATATGATTGAATATTGTGCTGCTACAAAAAGTAGCAAAGTAATGAGGCATGAAATGATGTGAATGAACCTGTGGGATATTTGGTGATGCAAAATGTGCCAGAAATGAAAGAACAATTATTGTATTTTCTCCTTTATAAAATGCTTATAAGAAAAGAAGGGCTTAGATTGTGAGCTCTTATAGCAGACACATTTAGACCAAGGGTGTATTTATTATTTATGGATTTTGAAAGGCTGTTTTATATATCTATAACCTGGTACTCAGAGGTAACAATGAAGCTGATGAGGTTAGGATTAAAATAATTCAGAACACAGGGGTATGGAAGACATTGTCTATATTGTATCTAGAACTGAAGTTTTTGGTAGCATATAATCTAACTCAACCTGTCTGGATAGCTCATTGAACAAATGATGCACAAGGAACCCAGTATAAGAAGGTGGGCCTTTAATCCTGTATAGTCTAACATAATGTCTAGATACATCTTAGAATATATTAAGCAGATAATCAAAAAGTATTGGCAAAGTCCCTTGAGGGATGGGAGAAAAAATATGGAACTATTAAAATTTACCATCAGGGAATCCCCTGATACTATGTCAAACATTAGGGACACACAAATCATTAGACCAAGCCCTTGATCTTGTGGCTTACTCTTGCAAAGCTGATGTAGGTAGCAGTGAAGCTTGGCCTACCTATAGGTATGTCTAAGAGTTACTTCTGGAGGATTTCTTTTGTTCCTCAAATGTGGCCTCACTCTCTCTAAACCCTCCCTGCTACATGGGACATGACATCCAGGAGTGAAAGTCTCCCTGCTGGCATGGTAGATGACACCATGGGACCCGACCAGCCCTGGCACCATGGGATCAAAAATTACATCCTCACAAAAAGGGGTAAAAAAAGTGTAACTAATAAAGTATCAGTGGCTAGGAGAGTTTAAATAAGTTTGATATGCTACTCTAGATGTCTCTGTTATGCAAGCTTCAGTTAGACATTGCTACATATCATAACTTGTCAAATCCCAACCAAACCATTCCAGCCAATCTTAAAGAACACCTAGGGCAAGATATAAGATTCTATAAAGACTCCATGCACTAGTGGAACTTCCCAGAAAACTAAAACCTCCAGATGGGTCCCTGGACCAGACAAGCCCTGAAAACTAGATGGCCCAGCCTCTCCAGAACATCAGATAGTTCCATCTCCCTACCCCATATTATTGACAGCCCCTTCCAACATGAACAATTTAGAATGGCTATAGCCCAAATACCCCTAAAGAGTGGGATAGAAAGATCAAAGATAATGATGGAGCTATACAGAGAAGGTAGGGTTTAACAAATGAATATGATTGCTGAATCATTGTATTGATATTTCCTTTAGTCTCCAGTATCTTAGAACAGCTAGTAGTAAAATCCCAAAATTGTGGAATTGTAACCCGTCAAAACTCTGAAATCTGTTCTATATCTAATTGTTGTGCTGTGCTTTGAAATTTATTTTTTTAGTATATATGCTATGTTTCACAAAAAAGAAAAAAGTGATGATGATGATTATTATTGTATATATTATATATAGGGTAATAATATAATTATTATTACCGTATATATACATATTATTATTGTAGCCTCCAATGCTCTGGGGCAGCTAGGATGAAAAATCTGAGATGATGGTTTGGTGGTCCATGACAAACACTGGGATCCATCCTGTAACCACTTGTTGAAGCATGATTAAAAACTATTGCTGTTTTCTTCCTGTGCTTTGTATTATCTTATATTATAAAATAAAAAACTTAAAATAGTTAAATTTACATATGGACCAACTTTGTCTTTTTGAAATTTGCTTTTAAGCATTTTTTCATTTGACATTTCTACACTGATTTTTACTGTAGGTGTAATTTAGCCCTATTACTAAAGCACAATCTTTAGTGTCTACTGAATATCCAAAGGGATCATTAAGAACTCTAGGTCATGATCAGGTTCATATGTCAATTTGGCCATGTGGTGGTACCTGTTTGTTTGGTTGGGCAAATGCCAGCCTGTCTTTTGCTATGAGGACATTTCACAGAATTAGATCATGATCAAATTGGCTATATCCACAGCTCATTCTATTTGTAGTCAGCCAAGGGGAGTGCCTTCTGTAATGAGTGATGCTTAATCTAATCACTGGAAGTCTCTTAAGGAAGATTCAGAAGAGATGGGTTCTCATCCCGTTTTGGCCAGCGAGCCTCTTCCATAGGGTTTGTCCAGACCCTCCATCAAAATCACAGCTTCACAGCCTGCCTTACTGATTTTGGACTCTATATTCCTAGGGTTATGTGAGACACTTCTACAAATTTTGTATTTGTGAATATTTCCTGTTGCTTCTGTTTCTCTAGAGAACCCTAACTAATACAACTTGGTACCAGGAGGGATTCTTAAGAAACAGAATCTTACAAATGGGTTTTTAGAAATGGTTTTCTAAATGGACTGAACTCAAAGGCACTAAGGATTCTGATTCCCACAATCAAAATGACATTGCCAATGAATGGATTGTGTTGGCAAAAGAGATAGTCAAAATATCACCTTCAATTCTTCTAATGCTTCATTTGTACAAAGCCAGACTTTGGGGGATAATGTTTTTGACACCTTTATGGAGTTTTGTAGAAATGGTAAATATAGAGATGTTGGCTGGTTGTTGTTAGATACACTGTATACATTAATGAGTGAAAGGGATGGGCTTAAGGCTTCAAACAAGAAGCTTAAGCACCTTCTGACAGATGTAGATGTTTCTGTGAGTGTCCTGAAGGAAAATCTTATTTCCTATAGCCATAGACTTGAGATCTCTGACAACCAGACTCAGAATCTTATTGTTAGAGTAGCAACTTTATAACATAAACTGAAATCTCAATCTTGTGTGTTGTCTGATGTTAAAGAGAGGGCATTGATTGGAAAGGAGTGGGAGGCTGAAAAATGGGATGGTGACACATGGATTGAAAATGATGTCAGTGGAGAGGTTGAAACCCTAGGTCATGCTGAGTCTTTCTCTAGAAAACTGTATAATAGTCTGCCCTGAGGACATAGCCACCCCACCTCCAGTCTGCCTTGAGGAGTTGGCCACCCAACCTCCACTTGAAGGGATTAGCCCTAGAGTGATTAATCCTGTTTCACCAAATGAAACTGCAAATGAATACCCTGAGGCAGATGGCTTGGAAGATACTTCTAATTCTTTTCATGACTCACCCCCCACCCCTTATTTCTTCCAGACCTATAACTAGACTAAAGTCCCAACAGACCCCTAAAGATGAGGTACAAAGTATCACACATGAGGAGGTACGTCATACTCGAAAAGAACTGCGTGAGTTTTCCAATTTATACAGACAGAAAATAGGGGAATATGTGTGGCAATGGATTTTAAGGGTGTTGGGATAATGGTGGGAGGAATATAAGGCTGGACCAGGCTGAATTTATTTTGCATTCAATGTTATAGGACAAGGGGTTAGAAAAGGCATTAACAATTTGTTTGGATGGTTGGCTGAAACTTGGATCAAAAGGTGGCCGACAGTATCTGAGGTTGAAATGCCAGGACTGCCCTGGTATAATGTAAATGAGGGGATCCAGAGGCTTAGAGAGATTGGAATGTTAGAGTGGATTTATCATGGAAAACCTGCTCTTACACCCCAGGAATATCCGGAGGATGCACTTTTTACCAAAACAGTGAGAAATAAATTTGTGAGACTAGCCTCATCATCCCTGAAGAGCTCTGTAGCTGCACTTCTCTGTAGGTCAGATATTACTGTGGGAACTGCGGTCACTGAGCTGGAATCCTTAAACACAATGGAAATGACTGGATCCCTAATTCGCAGTAGTTAATCGCCAAAGCCAGGGTGGACCTGGCTATTAAAATAGACAGCAAACTCAACGCAGGAGTCAAAATAGTCTGACTGGCAGAGATTTGTGGCATTAGCTCATAAACCATAAGGTACCTAAAAATACAATAGATGGGCAGTCTAAGAAATTCTGCTGTGATCTGTATAAACAAAAGAGCTCTAGGTCAAGTGAACAGAAGTCTAACTTGAACTACGAAAAGACAGAGTCACAATTAATTTCCTTAATTGTGACTTAATCAATTTCCAGACTTCAGGCAGTTGCAGACCCAGAGCCCATTGAATGAAGGGGAGGCCAGGTTCCTTTGGGGAGGAACCCTGCTACACTGCCACAAATCTATACTGTTAATCTTCCTCCAAGCCTTCCCCAAGGAGACTGACGGCCTTTTACCAGGATAACTGTGCATTGGGGAAAAGGAAATGAGCAGATATTTTGGGGATTGTAAGACACTGGGTCAGAAGTGACATTAATTCCAGAGGAGGCAAAATGTCACTCTGGTCCACCAGTCAGAGTGGGGCCTTATGGAGGTCAGGAGATTGATGGAGTTTTAGCTCAGGTCCATCTCACAGTCTATGGACCCATTCTGTAGTTATTTCCCCAGTTCCAGAATGCATAATTTGAATAGACATACTGAGCAACTGGCAGAATCCCCACATTGGCTCTCTTACTAGTGCAGTGACGTCTATTATGGTGGGAAAAGCCTAGTGGAAGCCACTGGAACTGCCTCTACTGAGAAAAATAGTAAATTAGAAGCAATACTGGATTCCTAGAGGGATTGCAGAGATTACTGCCACTCTTAAGGTCTTGAAGGATGCAGAGGTGGTAATTCCTACCACATCCCCATTCAACTGTCCTATTTGGCCTGTGCAGGAAAAAAGATGGGTCTTGGAGGATGACAGTGGATTATCATAAGCTCAACCAAGTGGTAACTCCATTGCTGCTGTTCCAGATGTGGTATCATTTTTTGAGAAAATCAATACATCCCCTGGTACCTGGTATGCAGCTATTGATCTGGTAAATCCTTTTTCTCAATAGACATTAGTAAGGACCACCAGAAACAGTTTGCTTTCAGCTTGCAAGGTCAGCAATATACTTTCACTGTCCTTCCTCATGGGTATATTAACTCTTCAGCCCTATGTCATAATCTTGTCCGCCGGGACCTTGATCATTTCTCTGTCCCACAAGACATCACACTGGTCCATTATATTGATGGTATCATGTTGGTTGGACCTAGTGAGCAAGAAGCAGCAACTACTCTAGACTTACTGGTAAGACATTTGTGTGTCAGAGGATGAGAGATAAATCCAACAAAAATACAGGGGCTTCCACCTCAGTGAAATTTTTAGATGTCCAGTGGTGTGGGGCATGTTGAGATATACCTTCTGTTCTAGTTTGCTACCTGCCAGAATGCAATATACTAGAAACAGAATGGCTTTTAAAAAAGGGGAGTTTAATAAGTTGCTAGTTTACAGTTCTAAGGCTGAGAAAATGTCTCATTCAAAACAAGTCTATAGAAATGTCTAATCAAAGGCATCCAGGGAAAGACACCTTGGTTCAAGAAGGCCAATGAAGTTCAGGGTTTCTGTCTCAAGGGAGAAGGCACATGGTGAACACAGGCAGGGCTTTTCTTTCAGTTGGAAGGGCACGTGGTGAACACGGCATCTTCTGCTAGCTTTCTCTTCCCCGGTTTCATGAAGCTCCTAGGAAGGCATTTTCCTTCTCCAAAGCTCGCTGGCTCATTGACTCTCTGCTTTGTGGTGCTGCAGCATTCTCTGCTCTCTCTGAATCTCCATTCTCCAAAATGTTTCATCTTTTATAGGACTCCAGAAACTTATCAAGACCCACCCAAATGGGGGGAAACATGTCGTTACCTAATCCACCTTAACAATCACTCCAGATTTAATCACATCTCCAGGGAGATTATCTGATTAGTTTCAAATATACCATATTGAATAATGATTATTCTACCTTTATGTAATGGGATTTAGATTAAAACATTGATTTTCCAGGGGACATATAGCCCTTCAAATCAGCACACCTTCTAAGGTGAAGGATAAGTTGCTGCATCTGGCCCTTCCTACAACCAAAAATGAGGCACAACTCCTAGTTTGTCTTTTTAGATTTTGGCGACAACATATTCCTCATGTGGGTGTGCTACTGTGGCCCGTTTATCAAGTGACCAGAAAAGCTGGCAATTTTGAGTAGGGACCTGAACAAGAGCAGGCTCTGAGACAGGTCCAGGCTGCTGTACAAGCTGCTCTGCCACTTGGGCCATATGATCCAGCAGATCCAATGGGGCTGGAAGTGTCAGTGGCAAATAGAGATGCTATTTGGAGCCTTTGGCAGGCCCCTATAGGAGAATCACTGCGCAGACCCTTAAAATTTTGGAGCAATGCCTTACCATCTGTTGCAGATAACTACTCTCCTATTGAGAAACAGCTTTTGGTCTGCTACTGGGCCTTAGTAGAGACTGAATGCTTAACCTTGGCCTCAGGTCTCATGATAACCTCAAAGTTACCATGAGACCTGAGTTGCCTGCCATGAGCTGGGTGTTGTCTGAACCACCAAGCTACAAAGTCGAGCATGTGCAACAGCACTACATCATAAAATGGAAGTGGTATATAAGAGATAGTGCCAAAGCAGATCCTGAAGGCACAAGTAAGTTACATGAGGAAGTGGCCCAAATGCCCATGATCTCCACTCCTGCCATATTACCTTCTCTTTCCTAGACCAGAGCTATGGCCTCTTGGGGAATTCCTTACAGTGAAATGACTGAGGAAGAGAAAACTCAGGCCTGCTTTACAGATGGTTCAGTATGATATGCAGGTACCACCTGAAAGTGGACAGTTGCAGCACTACAAACCCTTTCTGGGGTGTTCTTGAAGGAAGGACAGTGGTGAGGGAAAACCCTCCCAGTGGGCAGAACTTTGAGCAGTGCCCCTGGTTGTTCATTTTGCTAGGAAGGAGAACTGACCAGAGGTGCATTTATATACTGACTCATGGGCTGTTGCTAATGGTTTGGCTGGATAGTCAGTGACTTGGAACGACCATAATTGGAAAATTGGTGAAAAAGAGGTCTGGGGAAATGGTATCTGGATAAACCTTTCTGAGTGGGCTATAAACATGAATATATTTGTGGCCCATGTGAATGCACACCAGAGGGTGACTTCCGCAAGGAAGGTTTTAATAATCAAGTAGATAATATGACCCATTCTTTGGTTACCAGTCAGCCTCTTTCTCCAGCAACTCCTGTCATTGCCCAATGAGCTCATGAACAAAGTGGCCATGGTAGTAAGGATGGAGGTTATGTATGGGCTCAGAAACATGTACTTCCACTCACCAAGGCTGACCTGGCTATAGCCTCTGCTGAGTGCCCAATCTGCCAGCAGCAAAGACCCACACTCAGCCCCCGATATGGCACCATTTCCCAAAGTGACCAACTGGCTACATGGTGGCAGGTTGATTACATTGGACCACTCCCCTCATGGAAGGGGCAATGATTTGTTCCATCTGGAATAGACACATACTCTAGATATGGGTTTTCTTTCCCTGCACGCAATGCTTCTGCCATCCATGGGCTTACAGAATGCCTTATCCATCATCATGGTGTTCCACACAGCATTACTTCTGATCATGGAACACACCTCACAACAAACGAAGTGAGGGAATGGGCACATGCTCATGGAATTCTCTGGTCTTACCATGTTCCCCATCATCCAGAAGAAGCTAGGTTGATAGAATGGCAGAATGACCTTTTGGAAACTCAATTACTGTGCCAACTAGGTGGCAATATCTTGAAGGACTGGGATAATGTTCTCCAGGAAGCTGTGTATGCTCTGAGTCAGCATCCACTGTGTTCTAGTTTGCTAGCTGCTGGAATGCAACACACCAGAGACAGATTGGCTTTTAATAAAAGGGGATTTATTTTGTTGGTTCTTCAGAGGAAAGGCAGCTAACTTTCCACTGAGGTTCTTTCTTACGTGGAAGGCACAGGATGGTCTCTGCTGGTCTTCTCTCCAGGCCCTTGGGTTCCAACAACTTTCCCCGGGGTAACTTCTTTCTGCATCTCCAAAGGCCTGGGCTGAGCTGCAAGTGC
>PVIY010041139.1:0-21864 GCA_004026745.1 Myrmecophaga tridactyla
TGTAGTGCTTCAGCTATCATCTTTTGGGTGGTACCTGCATGTCTTGCTGAACCATCTGTAAACCAGACCCGAGTTTTCTCTTCCTCAATCAATTCACTGTAAGGAATTCTGCAAGAGGCCATAGCTCTGGTCTGGGAAAGAGAAGGTAATGTGGCAGGAGTGGAGACCATGGGCATTTGGGCCACTTCCTCATGTAACTTACTTGTGCCTTCAGGACCTGCTCTGGTTCAATCTCGTATATACCATTTCCATTTTACAATAGAGTGCTGCTGCACATGCCCAACTTTATGGCTTGGTGGGTCAGACAACTCCCAGCTCATGATAGACAACTCAGATCTCATGGTAACTTGGTGACCCATGGTTAAGCGTTCAGTCTCTACTAAGGCCCAGTAACAGGCCAAAAGCTGTTTTTCAAAAGAAGAATAGTTATCTGCAGCAGATGGTAAGGCTTTGCTCCAAAATCTTTTGGATCTGCATTGTGATTCTCCTATAGGGGCCTGTCAAAGGCTCCAGACAGCACCTCTATTCACCACTGACACTTCCAGCACAATTGGATCTGCTGGATCATACGGCCCAAGTGGCAGAGTAGCTTCTACAGCAGCTTGGAGTTGTCACAGAGTGTCCTCTTGTTCAGGTTCCCACTCAAAATTAGCAGCTTTTCTGGTCAGTCGATAAATGGGCCAGAGTAGCACACCCAAACAAGGAATATATTATCACCAAAATGCAAAAAGACCAACTAGGCATTGTGCCTCTTTTTTGGTTGTAGGAGGGGCCAGATGCAGCAACTTATCAATTACCTTAGAAGGGATATCTCAATATGCCCCACACCGCTGGACACCTAGAAATTTCACTGAAGTTGAAGGCCCCTGTATTTTTGTTGGATTTATCTCCCATCCTCTGACACGCAAATGCCTTACCAGTAAATCTAGAGTAGTTGCTACTTTTTCCTCACTAGGTCCAATCAACATGATATCATCAATATAATGGACCAGTGTGATGTCTTGTGGGAGGGAGAAGTGATCAAGGTCCCTGTGGACAAGATTATGACATAGGACTGTTTCTGGTGGTCTTTACTAATAGCTATTGAGAAAAAAGCATTTGCCATATCAATAGCTGCATACCAGGTACCAGGGGATGTATTGATTTGCTCAAGCAATGATACCACATCTGGAACAGCAGCTGCAATTGGAGTTACCACCTGGTTGAGCTTACGATAATCCACTGTCATCCTCCAAGACCCATCTGTTTTTGGAACAGGCCTAACAGGAGAGTTGAACAGGGATGCAGTGGGAATCACCACACTGCATCCTTCAAGTCCTTAAGAGTGGCAGTAATCTCTGCAATCCCCCCAGGAGTCTGGTGTTGCTTCTGATTTACTATTTTACTTGGTAGGGGATGCTCTAGTGACTTCCACTTGATTTTTCCCACCATAATAGCCCTTACTGCATGAATTAGAGAGCCAATGTGGGGATTCTGCCAGTTGCTTAGTGTGTCTATACCAATTATACATTCTAGAACTGGAGAAATAACTACCGAATGGGTCCAGAGGCCCACTTGACCCACTGTGAGAAGGACCTGAGCTAAAACTTCATTGATCACCTGGCCTCCATAGGCCCCCACTCTGACTGATGGACAAGAGTGATGTTTTGGGTCACCTGGAATTAATATCACTTCTTAACCAGTGTCTAATAATCCCCCAAAATATCTGTTCATTTCCTTTCCCCCAATGCACAGTTACCCTGGTAAAAGGCCATCAGTCTCCTTGGGGAAGGCCTGGAGGAAGATTAACAGTATAAATTTGTGGCAGTGTAACAGGGTTCTCCCCCAAAGGGATCTGGCCTCCCCTTCGTTCAAAGGGCTCTGGGCCTGTAAACTGTTTCAAGTCTGAAAATTGATTAAGGGGCCATGACTCTGTGTTTTTGTAATTCAGGTTAGAATTCTGTTCACTTGACCTAGAACTCTTTTGTTTATACAGCTCAAACAAGAATTCAGTAGACTGCTCTTCTATTGTATTTCTAGGTACCCCATGATTTACTAGCAAATGCCACAAATCTCTGCATGTCATATAATTTTGATGCCTGCTTTGAGTTTACTGTCTATTATAATAGCCATGTTTACCCTGTCTTTGGCAATTAAGTGCTGCCACCTGGCTTCTGCCAAATCGGGATCCTGTCATCCCCATTGCGTTTAAGGATTCCAGCTCAGTGACAGCAGTTCCTACAGTAATATCTGACCTACAAAGAAGTGCAACCACAGAGCTCTTTAGGAATGATGGTGCTAGTCTAACAAATTTATTTCTAACTGTTCTGGTCAAAGGTGCATCCTGTGGACATTACTGGGGTGTAAGAGCTGGCTTTGCATGATAAATCCACTTTAACATTCCAATCTCTCTAAGCCTCTGGATCCCCTCATCTACATTATACCACGGTAGTTCTGGCATTTCAACCTCAGGTAATGTTGGCCACCTTTTGATCTGTGTTTCAACCAACCATCCAAACAAAGTATTAATACCTTTTCTAACCCCTCAAGCTATAACATTGAATGCAGAATCTCTGCTTAGTGGGCCCATATCAATAAATTCAGCCTGATCCAGCCTTATATTCCTCCCTGCATTATCCCACATCCTTAAAATCCATTGCCACACATCTTCCCTGATTTCTGTCTATATAAATTGGAAAACTTACATAGTTCTTTTGGAGTATAATGTACTCCTCATGTGTGATACTTTGTACCTCATCTTTAGGAACCTGTTGGGACTTTAGTCTAGTTATAGGTCTGGAGGAAATGAGGGGTAGTGGGGGTGGTTCATGAAAAGAATTAGAAATATCTTTCAAGCCATTTGCTTCGGGGCCTTCATTTGTAGTTTCATCTGGTGAAACAGGATTAAGCCCTCTAGGGCTAATCCCATCAGAAGGAGGTTGGGTGGCCAACTCCTCAAGGCAGGCTGGAGGTGGGGCAGTCATGTCCTCAGGGCAAACTATTACAGGGTTATCTAGAGAAGACTCAGCATATCTAGGGTTTCAACCTCACCCCTGACATCGTTATCAATCTGCATGTCACCATCCCATTCTTCAGGGTCCCATTCCTTTCCAATCAATGCCCTCACTTTAACGGCAGACACCATGAAAGATTGAGATTTCACTTTACATTGTAAAGTTGCTACTCTAACAATAATATTCTGAGTATGATTTTCAGAGATCTCAATTCTACAGCTACAGGAAATAAGATTTTCCTTCAGGATACTCATAGAAACGTTACATCTTTCAAATGATTCTTAAGCTTCTCGTTTGAAGCCTTAAGTCCATCCCTTTCAACACTTAATGTAGCCAGTGTATCTAACAACAACCAACCAACATCTCTATACCTCTTATTTCTACAAAACTCTCTAAAGGTGTCAAAAACATTATCCTCCAGAGCCTGGCTTTGAACAAGAGAAGCATTAGGAGAATCAAATGGTGATATTTTGACTATCTGTTTTGCCAACTCACTCCATGGATTGGAAGTGTCATTCTGATTATGGAAGTCAGAGTCCTTAGTGTCTTTGAGTCCAGTCAGAGTAGAAAACCATTCATAAAAAACCATTTTTAAGATTCTGTTTCTTAAGAACCACTCCTGGTACCAAGATCTATTAGTTAGGGTTCTCTAGAGAAACAGAATCAACAGGGAACACTCACAAATATAAAATTTATAGAAGTGTCTCACATGACCATGGGAATGCAGAGTCCATAATCCACAGAGTAGGCTGTGAAGCTGATGATTCCGATGGAGGGTCTGGACGAACTCCACAGGAGAGGCTCACTAGCCAAAACAGGAAGAGCCTGTCACTTCTGAATCCTCCTTATAAGGCTTTCAGTGATTAGATTAAGCATCACTCATTGCAGAAAACATGCCCCTTTGGCTGATTACAAATGGAATCAGCTGTGGATGCAGCTGACATGATCATGATTTAATTCTATGAAATGTCCTCATCGCAACAGACAAGCCAGCACTTGCCCAACCACCACTTGACCAAGTTGACACATGAACCTGACCATAACAAGGTCCAAGAATTAACTTCCTCACCTCTCTCCTGATTTGATCTCATTCCTCAGAGCTGTTGGCAGTCATCCCAGGTGGGCTGGTGGGTAAAAAAGACAGTCTCCAAGAGGGAGATGAGCCTTTGGGGCTTTTCAAAGAAAGAGGGATTCTGGTTTTTCCAATTATACAGATCGCTAGAGGAAAAGGTGACATAGACCATGAAAGGTGGGTAGTCGTCCCCCAGGGCAGGGCCAACCTACCTCAAGGGTAAAATTGGAGATCCGGGAAAGTCCAGTGATTGTGAACCAGAAGAAGGGTCATAAGCAGAGCCACTTCTGGTATGGGGGGAACTGAAGGTCACCTCCCAGCTATCAGAGGGGCTGGTTGCCACCTCTTGGCCATTTCTTCCCTCTGGTCTTAGAGGGGGCAGAGGGGCTATTAGGTATGGGGGAGGGTCCATCAAGAATGGATCCTCCAGTGGTCCTGTCAATATTGGGATCCCATTAGTCTTTTTTTTTTTTTTTTGAGAAGTTTTTGTTAAGATGGCCATTTTGGCTTTGGGGGATTTTCCTTTTTGGGACTCCATCTAAGACCATAACTACTTGGGTTTTTCTGTTAAGATTTCAATCCAAATTGGTATATAGGGGATTTAGTCAGAGTGGCCTGGATTACCAAAAATCATCCTTTGGACTTTATAAGCCACAGATAGATCTGTGATTCCCTCAGGAGGCCACCCAGAACCAAAAGTTGGCCACTCCCACGAGCAGAATTTTTTCAAGTTGAAGGCCTTGACAGGGGCCCCATAGTCTCTGGCCTTCAGCTGAAATTCCTGGAAATTTTTCAAAAAACATTGAAGGGGAGTACAGATAGATGAACTTGACTGACCCATGGAAACTATGACAAGAATGACACAGAATGTGATGAGACCAACAATTGAGAGGAGGGACAAAATGAACCAAGACAAGCAAAGCGTTATCCCTAATTGATTCTTAACCAGAATCCCAGGACTGGGATTGCTCCAGGACTGGACCTTGGAAATAATGCTGCATCCAGCCTTCCAGAGCTCCTCACTGGATCCAATAACAGACCTGTACTCACCAGTGAGGTTTCCAGAAACAGATGACTCCACCAGATTTTGTATAATTTTCGAGGGTCCTGTAGAACCGGCCTGGTCCCTGGTCCTTGCCTGGGGTAGAGGAATGTCTCTCTGAGGCCTTCCCCTAGGCCAGACCTCGGTTCCGGGGGTGATCCCCAGGACCTGTGGTCACCAGATGTCCCATTAGGGATGATCTCGCTGGGGCCTCCAAATGTTATGGGGTACACTGAATGAGAGACCACACAATTCAAAACTGCAAGCCAATTTGGAGTCTTTATTAGCCAGCTGGTGACTGCCTCAGAAATTTCCAAGAAGGAAGGTACAGAGAGCAGCCCCCAGAGGTTTTCAAGGTGAGCTTATAAAGGCTAAAATCATGTTGTGGTTTGCAGTTGCTAGCAAGCAAGTGTAATCATAGAAGCAGAAAAGTGCCGTCAGCTGTTGCCAAAACACATCCCATTCCCTCAGTTCCCTAATATTGGTTATTTTTAACTCTTGGGGACTTTCCCTGCTCGGGCCTGATTTATTGTTCCTGGCCCTCCACAGTAGCAGTCCTACCCTTTCCAAGGGCCTATGCAGTGGCCCGCCTCTTTCCAAATCAACCCCAGGGGACATTGAGGAGACTACCTTTTTCTCAGCTCCACCCTCTCCAGGCATCAGGGCCACATCTGGGCTCTTTGCCATTTCCAGGGCACATGCTCAATCTCTTCATTGGTGGAAGCCAGGCTCTTCCCAGTTCCCAAGGATCATCCTGTACCTTTTCCAATGCCTGAGGTGGCACAACTCTTCTACTGCAACTAGGTGGGAGACTCATCCTCTCCATGTATATGGGTGGGTCCACTCTCCTGGCAGAGGTTTCTTGGCTTCAGACCCAAGCTTCCATGGTTTTCACTCTGCAAACTCCATTTTGTCCCTTTTGTGTCCTCCTTTGTCCAAATTGGCAGTCGTTCCATTTACACCAACAGTCTCTTCAAGCACTCCAGGACTTCTCCATCATCCTCTTCACAGTTCCTTCAAGATCTTCCCCTTAGCCATCAAAAAAAACTGGTCCAACATGTCTGGTGTTCACAAACTGTAGCAGTACCCCACTTCTCAGGTACCAAATCTGTTCTAGTTTCCTAGCTGCCAGAAAGCAACACACCAGAGATGGATTGGATTTGAATAAAAGGGGATTTATTTCATTAGTTCTTCAGAGGAAAGGCAGCTAACTTTCAACTGAGGTTCTTTCTTACACAGGAAGGCACAGGGCACTCTCTACTGGCCTTCTCTCCAGGCCTCTAGGTTTCAACATTTCCCAGGGTGATTCCTTTCTGTATCTTCAAAGGCCTGGGCTGAACTGTGAGTGCTGAGATGAGGTATGCTGAGTTGCTCTGGCTGTGCTATGTTGAGCTCTCTCATTTGAGGACCATGATTAAATCAAACATCATTCATTGCAACAGGCATGCCTCCTAGCTGACTCCAGATGTAATCAGCAACAGATGAGGTTCACATGCCGTTGGCTCATGTCCACAGCAATAGATCTAGACACCTTGACATGGCCAGTTGACACTTGAACCTAACTACCACACAGGGTGAGTTTAAGCATACCAGGGGCAGGCTGCAACACACAGGCCAGAGCAGGAGCAGAAGGAGTACCAGGGTCCCACTGCCACATCAGCTTGAGAGATCCTCCCTCTCATCTCTGCAGCCAGGAGATCCCATGGAACCTGGAAGTCAATAGACATGGTTTACATACAAACAGAGAACTTGTGAAGTCCAGTGCCTACCCCAACCCCTGAGGCAGGCTGCTATGGATGCCCGGATTTGCTGAGACTGGGGTGAGGGGGGACACAGCACTGATCTAATCTGGCAATTGGCCAGTGAAGGAGATTCTCTTTGTCCTGCTGTTTCTATCCTTTCCCCAAGGAGACCTGGAGCACTCACAGCATGCACAGATGGAGAGGCAGGTACATGGGAGTGAGCTGTGCCACACCACCAGGCATTCTCAGGCTGGCGGTAGGCAGGAGTAGTTGAAATACTCAGTCCCACAGGCCAAAGTCTTTCCATGTGGGAGCCTGGTGACCACCAAACACATTATGCCCACAGAGCAGATTTTCCACTGAGGTGAACACTGCCCATTTCCCAGTCACAAGTTGGTGGTTTTCAGTGTGCACTGATAACTGTAGCAGTGAGTTTCTTTGCATCTAGTTGTTAGTGACCCAGCTGTATGATTTACTAAGGGAAAGAGGTAGTCCAAGTATGCTATCTTCTGCAACAACATGGAAAGTGCAGTCTGGCAAACTTTCTTTCTGCCTAGCATTTAACAGATCTTAAATTAGTGTGGCACCTCCTAATTTTTATCCTGGCCTTAGTTTGGTGGGGTATTATTAACACACCAAGTGCAGAAAGAGACCTTTGATATAAATACAAACAACTACAAAATCTTTGATGAGTGAGGGAAACCAACATTTAAAATTATCTGCATAATTACATACCTCAAAGGCTACAGAAAATCACAAAGCATATGAAGATGAAATTAAATATGGCCCAGCCACATAACCAAATTAAAATCCTGGAGGATACACAGAATGTAGAACAAATAATCAAAAATGTCCATATAAATCTGCTAAATAAGTTCAATGGGTTGGCTAAATAAGTTCAACAGGTTAGATATGAAAAAGGACACTAAAAGAGAATAAAGAATAAATTGAAAGGTTTATAGAAAACAGCAGATCTTATGGAAATGAAAGATACTATAGATCAAATTAAAAATATACTAGAGACATACAACAGCAGATGTGAAAAAGCTAAAGAAAGAATAAGTGAATGAGAGGACAGTACAATTGAATTTGAACATGCAAAACAACAAATGGTGAAACATATGGAAAAATTTTTATTGGATCTCATGGTAATGATGGACCACACAAAGTATGCAAATATAAGAAGCATTGGTGTATCAGAAAGAGAAGAGAAGAGTAAAGGGAAGATTATTTGCTAGGTAGAAGAATAAGTTAAGAGAGAGAGAGGTCTGGAGAAAGTTAGTAAGGGTAATTAAAGTATTTTAAAAAGTATTAAAAAGGATAAAGAAATATAGATCTGACAGATAAAAACCAAAGGATAGGATCATAGATTCAAGGAATGTCTTTACAATAAGTTTAAATGTTAACTGACTAAACTCACCAATTAAAAGGGGAAGATTGGAAGAATGGATTAAAAGTTATGACTCATTTATAAGCTGTTTGTAAAAGATTCATCTTAGACCCATGGATACAAACAGATTGAAAGGGAAAGAATGGAAAAAGATACTCTACACAAGCTGTAACCAAAAGTAAGCAGGAGTAGCTCTACTAACATCAGTCAAAATAGACTTTAAATGCAAAGATGTCATAAGAGACAAAGAAGGACACTATATATTAATGAAAGGGCAATTCACCAAGAAGAAATAATAATCATAAATGTTTATTCTCCCAAGCAAGGAGCTCCAAAGCACAAGAGAAAAACATTGGCAAAACTGAAAGGAGCAATAGATGTTTCAATAATAGTGAAAAACTTCAATACACCACTCTCTTCTACACATACAACAACCAAACAGAGGATCAATAAGAAAATAGAGAATCTCAATGATATATGTGAATGAGACCTAACAGATATATATAGATCATTACACCCCAAAACATCAGGATATACATTCTTCTCTAGTGCTCATGTAATTTCTCTAGGATTGATCATAAGCTGGGGCACAAAAGATATCTTAGCAAATTTAAAGGTAAAAATCATTCAAAGAAATTTCTCTGACCATAATGGAATGAAGCTGCATATCAATAACCACCAGAGAATCAGATCTTTCACAAATATATGGAAATTAAATAATGAAATCTTAAACAATCAGTGGGTCAAAGAAGAAATTGCAAGAGAAATCACTAAATATCTGGAGATGAATGAAAATGAGAATACAACATAACAGAACTTATGGAATGTGATAAAGGCAGTGCTGAGAGGGAAATATTTATTGTCCTAAATGCCTATATTAAAAAAAGAAGAAAGAAAGCAAAAAAGAAGAAAGAGCAAAAATTGAGGACTTAATGGCTGGCCTGGAAAAACTAGAGAAAGAACAGTAAACTAAATCCAAGCAAACAGAAGAAGAGAAATAACAAAGATTAAAGCAGAAAGAAATTAGTTTGAGAACAGCAACAACAACAACAACAAAAAACTAATAGAAAGACACAATAAAACCAAAAGTTGGTTCTTTGTGAAAATCAACAAAATTGATCGCCCTTAGGCTAACAATAAAATAAATGGAAAGGATACAAATAAATAAAATCAGAAATGAAAAGAGTGGATCCTTATCATGGACACTGAAGAAGTTTTTTTAAAAAATCATAAAGAATACAATAAACAACTATATGCCAATAAACTCGACAACTTAGATGAAGTGGACAAATTCCTAAAAGCACATGAACAAACCTGCACTGTCATCATGAAATGACATCAACAAACCAATACCAAGTAAAGAGATTCAATCAATCATCAAAAATCTTCCTACAAAGAAAATCCCGGGGCCAGATGGCTTCACAAGGGAACTTTACCAAACATTCCAAAAAGAACTAACATCATTCCTGCTCAAACTCTTCCAAAAAATTGAGGAAATAGTAACCTTAGCTAACTCATTTTATGAAGCTAATATCATTCTAATACTAATACCAGATAAAGGTACTAAAAGAAAAAAAAATTACAGGCCAATCTTCCTAATGAATGTAGATGCAATAATTCCCAAAAAAATGCTAGCAAGTCAAATCTAGTAATACATAAAAGTGGGGTTTATTCCAGGCATGCAAATGTGGTTAAACATAGCAAAATTAATCAATGTAATGTAGCATATTAACAAGTCAAAATAGGAAAATGACCTGATTATCTCAATTGACACTGAAAAAGCATTTGACAAAATTCAACAACCTATTCTAATGAAAACACTTCAAAAGACAGGAATTAAAGGAAACTTCCTAAGCATCATAAAGGATGTATATGAAAAGCCCACAACCAGCAACATACTTAATGGTGAGAGACTGAAAGCCTTTCCCATTAGACTGTGAACAAGACAAGAATGCCCACTGTGACCACTATTATTCAACATTGTGGTAGAAATAAAGCTACAGCAACCAAGTAATAACAATAAATAAAAGGCATCCCAATGGCAAAGGAAGAACTAACACTTTCATTATTTGCAGATGACAAGATCCTATACTTGGAAAATACTAAGAAACTTATGACCAAGCTATTTGAGCTAATAAACCAATTCAGCAAAGTGGTGGAGTCATGGTCAGGTTCATGTGTCAACTTGTCCAGGTGCTGGTGCCCAGTTGTCTGGTCAGGCAAGTGCTGGCCTGTCTACTGCTATGAGGACATTTCATAGACTTAAATCATGATCAGGTTGGCTGCATCCACAGCTGACTGCATTTGCAGTAAGCTAAAGGTAGTGTCTTCTGCAATGAATGATGCTTAACTAATCACTGGAAGGCTTTTAAGGAGGATTCAGAAGAGACAACACTTCCTGCTTCAGTGAACCAGCCTCTCCTGAGAAGTCATTGAGGACCTACTTTGGAGTTGTCAGCTTTTGACCTGTCCTACAGATCTTGAGCACTTACTTCCCCATGGTTGCCCATTCAGCCTCTCCTGAGAGTTCATTGGGGACCTTCATTGGAGCTGCCGGCTCACTGCTTACCCCACAGAATTTGGATTCCACATTGCCACAACACTGGTTACTTTATTGGACCTGGCTAGTAAGAAACTTGAGAGGTTTCTACATGGAGATGATCCAGGTGCCATGTCAAGCTTCACATTCTGTCAATGCTTGACAAACAAGGAATTTGAAAAACAAATTGGTTCATGAAATTAATAGTAATTCCAGCATCTCTTTGAAACAGATAAAGATATTTTTTAGGGAATTTCAAAAACACCATCCAGAAGTTCCGTGTTAACATTTCTGGGGCAAGAAACTACAAATAATTTGTAAACATAAACAACCCTCTGGTGGCTTTCTCAAGTTCCCATACTTACATTTCAGAGAAAGGAGAACTGCCAAGCATTTTCAGTGTAATGATGTTTAAAATATGTTAGGGAAGTTTTTAACTTTAAAAAAGAATAAGCAGGATTTTGGAGAGAGGGCCCCCAGAAACAAGGGAGGACTCAGAGCCAACTGAAAGAGCAGATGTAGATATTTAGAGAACAGTCACTTGAGGAAACAGAGACATGGATGTTTAGAGAAGCTTAGAGCCCAGCAGATGTCACCATGAGTTGTTAAGCAAGCCAGACACTTCAAAAGAGCCAAGGGAAGCCAAGAGAGGAAAGCCAGCCCTGGAGAAGTAAAGTGACGAATCCCCACAGGAATACAGGCTGAAAGCAACAGAATCCAGGAGCAAGGGACCAGCAGATACCAGCCATGTGACTTCCCAGCTGACAGAGGTGTTCCAGAACAATCAGCCTTTCTTGAGTGAAGGTAAACTCTTTTTTTTTTTGCACAGGCAGGCACCAGGAATTGAACCTGAGTCTCCAGCATGGCAGGTGAGAACTCTTCCTGCTGAGCCAACATGGTCCACCCCAAGGAAATCTCCTGTTGGTGCCTTAATTGGGACATTTTAATGGACTTTCATTAATTGGGACATTTTCTCAGCCTTAGAACTGTAAACTTGCAACTTAATAAATCCCCCCTTCATAAAAGCCATTCTGGTTTTGATATAACACATTCCAGCAAACTAGAACAGGTGGGTAACAAGATTAACATACAAAAATGAGTAATGTTTCTCTATACATGTAAGGACCTGAGGAGAAAATTATGAAAAAATTTCCATTCACAATATCAACTAAAAGAAACAAGTAACTAAGAATAAACTTAATCAGGGGTGTAAAGGATCCATATTTAGAAAAACGCAAAACATTGTTAAAAGATTTAGAAGATGTAAGTAGATGGAAGGACATTCTGCATTCACGGATAGGAATTGACATCGTTAGGATATCAATTCCAGATATGGCTGGTGCCAAGATGGTGGTTTAGCGAGGTGTGGGATTTAGTTCGTCCTCCAGAACAGCTACTAAATAACCAGGAACTGTACAAAACAACTGCTGTTGCCATGTCAGTGACTGGACACACAGCATTCCCCAGTCTGGACCAGCTGGACTGGCTGCAAGCCCACCCAGAACTGTGAGTTTTCCAAGCCATGGCAGCTGGCACCCCTCCCCCAAAGGCTCTTTCCCAGAGGGGAAAGGAAAGAGAGTTTACCAGCAGCAGGGGCTGAGCATAACTAAACTCCAAGCATGGAATTAATTCATAAATTCTGATTACTAAAAATAAGCCCCCAGCTCAGATGAACCTGGTCAAAGCAGAGATTGCTGATTTTTGCCCCAGCACTGAGGGGGTTGGGCTGACAGAAAAAGGAAAAAAAACAAACAGAGGTTTTTTGGATTGGATAGTACATAATACTTGAAAGGTTCTGGGCCCTGAAGGAAAGGAGGGGGCACATCGGATCTGAAGGTACACAAAGAAACATACCAACTTATGCTCTTGATTGGCAAACCTGAGGAATGGAGGTCCTTCTCTGAGAAGGATTTTTCTCTTTCTTTTTTGTGGTTGTGCTTCTACAAAGGCTTGACTGCCTTTGGATACTGTGGCAGGGCTTCTCAGGCTGCAACTGCCCCAGGCATAGGCAAAACAAGCGTGTTTGAGAACCTGTCTGGAGCCTGTGCCTGCCCCAGAGGAGAAGTGAGTCCCAACTCAGGTGGAATCCCTCCCTCAAGGAATTCAGAACCCAAACTTTGCAAATTTGAAGCCATTAAAGCCAACCTACAACCTCTCCTCTGTCTCCACCATGCCACCAGTAGGGAGAGTCTGCTGAAGTTAAAGGTACCACATCATCCTATGCTGGTGGGACCTGCAGGCAGACAAGTGCCACATACTGGACAGGATAGGAAAATCACAGAGTCCAGAGACTTTACAGGAAAGTCTTTAAACCTGCTGGGTCTCACCCTCAGTGAAAACTGATGCAAGTGACTCTTTCCTCCTGACAGGAGGCCAGTTTTGTCTGGGAAAATCTGGCTAGAGCCTCTAATACCTAAGTAGATCCTCCTAAGGGTGGGGGAGGAAAGGCACCAGCAGGCAGGGCAAGAAACAAGAACTGAAAATTTCTTCTCTGTTAAACAAAACCAAAGCCAGTGCTCCAGAATAAGATGAACTGAATGTCTAAGAATAGATAGACAACAAATTCATCCAGGAAGAAAATCCTAGGTATTCTGGAGAAGTGAAAACAGTCTCCAGAATAAACTAATTAAGGTAATTAAATGCCTAGATGCCAGAAAAAATAACGAATCACACTAGGAAAATTGAAGATACTGCCCAAAGGAACAAACCAACAATTCAAATGAGATACAGGAGCTGAAACAATTAATTCAGAATGTTCAAACAGACATGGAAAACCTCATAAAAATCAAATCAATGAATTGAGGGAGGATATAAAGAAGGCAAGAAGTGAACAAAAAGAAGAAATCGAAAGTCTGAAAAAAACAAATCACAGAACTTATGGGAATGAAAGTCACGGTAGAAGAGATGACAAAAACAATGGAAAGCTACAATGTTAGATTTCAAGAGGCAGAAGATAGGATTAGTGAATTGGGGATGGAACATTTGAAATCCGATAAGCAAAAGAAAATATAGGGAAAGGAATGGAAAAATATGAGCAGGGACATGGGGAATTGAATGACAACATGAAGCACCTGAATATATGTGTTGTGGATGTCTCAGAAGAAAAGGGAAAAGGAGGAGAAAAACTAATGGAGGAAATTATCACTGAAAATTTCCTGACTCTTATGAAAGACTTAAAATTACAGATCCAAGAAGTGCAGTATACCCGAAACATAATAGATCCAAATAGACATACTCCAACACACTTACTAATCAGAATATCAGATGTCCAAGAGAAAGAGAGAATCTTGAAAGCATCAAGAGAAAAGCAATCCATCACACACAAGGGAAGCCCAATAAGACTATGTGTAGATTTCTCAGCAGAAACCATGGAGGAGAGAAGACTGTGGGTTAATATATTTAAATTACTAAAAGAGGAAAATTGCGAACCAGGAATTCTATATCCAGCAAAATTGTCCTTCAAAAATGAGGGAGAAATTAAAACATTATCAGGCAAAAAATCACTGAGAGAATTTGTGACCAAGAGACCAGCTCTGCAAGAAATACTAAAGGGAGCACTAGAGACAGATATGAAAAGACAGAAGAGAGAGGTGGAGAAGAGTGTAGAAAGGAAGACTATGAGTAAAGGTAAAAAAGGAGGAAAATTAGATATGACATATAAAATCCAAAAGGCAAAATGGTAGAAGAAAGTACTACCTGTGCAGTAAAAACACTAAATGTTAATGGATTAAACTCCCCAATGAAAAGACACAGACTGGCAGAATGGACTAAAAAACAGGACCCATCTATATGCTGTCTACAGGAAACACATCTTAGACCCAAGGATAAACAGGTTGAAAGTGAAAGGTTGGGAAAAGATATTTCATGCAAATAACAATCAGAAAAGAGCAGGAGTAGCTATACTAATATGTAGCAAATTAGATGTCAAATGTAAAACAGTTAAAAGAGACAAAGAAGGACATTATGTATTAATAAAAGGAACAATTCAACAAGAAGACATAACAATCAGAAATATTTATGCACAGAGCCAGAATGCTCCAAAATACATGAGGCAAACACTGAAAAGAGAAATAGACACATCTACCATATAGTTGGAGAGTTCAATTCCCCACTCTCATCAATGGGCAGAACATCTAGACAGAGGATCAATAAAGAAACAGAGAATTTGAATAATACAATAAATGAGCTAGACTTAACAGAAATTATAGAACATTACACCCCACAACAGCAGGATACACCTTTTTCTCAAGTGTTCATGGATCATTCTCAAGTATAGACCATATGCTGGGTCACAAAGCAAGTCTCAATAAATTTAAAAAGACTGAAATCATACAAAGTACTTTCTCAGGTCATAAAGGAATGAAGCTGGAAATCAATAATAGGCAGAGTGCCAGAAAATTCACAAATATATGGAGGCTCAACAACACACTCTTAAGCAACCAGTGGGTCAAGGAAGAAATTACAAGAGAAATCAGTAAATATCTTGAGGAAAATGAAAATGAAAACACAACATATCAAAACTTATGGGATGCAGCAAAGGCAGTGCTAAGAGGGAAATTTATTGGCCATTTGTATTTCCTCTTCTGAGAAGGGTCTGTTCAAGTCTTTTGCCCATTTTGTAATTGGGTTGTCTGTCTTTTGGTTGTTGAGCTGAACAATCTCTTTATATATTCTGGATACTAGACCTTTATCTGATATGTCATTTCCAAATATTGTCTCCCATTGTGTAGGCTGTCTTTTTAGTTTTGTGACAAAATTCTTTGATTTGCAAAAGTGTTTAATTTTGAGGAGTTCCCATTTATTTATTTATTTCTTCAATGCTCTTGCTTTTGGTGTAAGGTCTAGGAAACCACCTCCTACTACAAGATTTATGAGCTATTTCCCTACATTTTCTTCTAACAGTTTTATAGTCTTAGATCTAATGTTTAGGTCTTTGATCCATTTTGAGTTAATTTTTGGATAGGGTGTGGTATATGGATACTCTTTCATTCTTTTCCATGTGGATATCCAGTTCTCTAGGCACCATTTATTGAAGAGACTGTTCTATTCTAGGTGAGTTGGCTTGAATGCCTTATCAAAAATCAACTGTCCATAGATGAGAGGGGCTATATCTGAACACTCTATTCAATTCCATTGGTCAGTATATCTATCTTTATGTCAGTACCATGCTGTTTTCACCACTGTAGCTTCATAATACACCTTATAGCCTGGTAGCATGAGGCCTCCAACTTCATTTTTCTTTCTCAGGATATCTTTAGCTATTTGGGGCACCCTCCCCCTTCAGATAAATTTGGTTATTGGTTTTTCTACTTCTGAAAAGTAATTTTGGGGGATTTTAATTGGTATTACATTGAATCTGTAAATCAATTTAGGTAGAATTGACATCTTAATTATATTTAGTCTTCCAATCCATGAACACAGTATGTCCTTCCATTTATTTAGGTCTTCTGTGATTTCTTTCCAGAATTTCTTGTAGTTTTCTTTGTATAGGTCTTTTGTCTCTTTAGTTAAATTTATTCCCAAATAGCTTATTCTTTTGGTTGCAATTGTAAATGGAATTTTTTTCTTGATTTCCCCCTCAGATTGTTCATTACTAGTGTATAGAAACACTACAGATTTTTGAGTGTTGTTCTTGTAACCTGCCACTTTGCTGTACTCATTTATTAGCTCTAGTGGTTTTGCTGTGGATTTTTCAAGGTTTTCAACATATAGTATGATATTATCTGCAAACAGTGAGAGTTTTACTTCTTCCTTTCCAATTATGATGCCTTGTATTTCTTTTTCTTGTCTAATTGCTCAGGCTAGAAATTCCAACACATAGTTGAAGAACAGTGGAGACAGTGGACATCTCCACTATGGGAGACAATATTTAGAAATGTTATATCAGATAAAGGTCTAGTATCTAGAATATATAAAGAGATTGTTCAGCTCAACAAAAAGACAGACAACCCAATTACAAAATGGGCAAAAGACTTGAACAGACACTTCTCAGTAGAAGAAATACAAGTGGTCAAAAAGCACATGAAAAGATGCTCAACTTTCCTGGCTATTAGAGAAATGAAAATCAAAACCACATTGAGATATCATCTCACACCCACCAGAATGGACAGTATCAATAAAACAGAAAATGACAAGTGCTGGAGAGGCTGTGGAGAAAGAGGCACACTTATCCACTGTTGGTGGGAATGTCAAATGGTACAATCACTGTGGAAGGCAGTTTGGCGGTTCCTCAGGAAGGTAAATATAGAACTGCCATATGACCCGTCAATACCATTGTTAAGTATCTACTCAGAGGACATGAGGGTAAGGACACAAACAGACATTTGCACACCAGTGTTTATAGCAGCATTATTTACAATTGCCAAGAAATGCAAACAGCCAAAATGTCCATCAACAGATGAGTGCCTAAACAAACTGTGATATATACATATGATGGAATATTATACAGCTGTAAGACAGAATAAAGTTATGAAGTATGTAACAACATGGATGGACCTTAAGGACATTATGCTGAGTGAGATTAGCCAGCAACAAAAGGACAAATACTGTATGGTCTTATGGTCTCACTGATATGAACTGACATTAGTGAATAAATTTGGAGAATTTCATTGGTAACAGAGTCCATCAGGAGATAGAAATAGAGTAAGGAGATATTGGGTAATTGGAGCTGAAGGGATACAGATTGTACAGCAGGACTGATTATAAAAACTCAGAAATGGGTAGCACAATAGTACCTAACTGTAATACAATTATGTTAAAACACTGAATGAAGCTGAATGTGAGAATGATAGAGGGAGTAGGGCTGGGGACACAAATGAAATCAGAAAGAAAGATAGATGATAAAACTGAGATGGTATAATCTAGGAAAGCCTAGAGTGTATAATGATAGTGATAAATGTACAAATTTAAAAAATGTTTTTGCATGAGGAAGAACAAAGGAATGTCATTACTGCAGGGTGTTGAATGCAAGTAAAAGTACAAAATAACAAAACGAATGGAATGCAGCAAAGTTAATGAAGAGAGGGAAGTATAAAATTCTAATTCTCTGCATTAAAAAGGAAGAAAGACTTCCAATAAGAGACCTAGCCTTTAAACTGGAAGAATGAAAACCCAAAAGGAGCAGAAAATAGGATATAACAAAGTTCGCCATGATGAAATACAGAATACAAAAATAAAGATAGAGAATCAACAAAAAAGAGTTGGTTTTTTGAAAAGATCAATAAGATCAACAGATATTTAGCTAAACAAAAAAAAAAAAAAAAAGTAGATACAACAAAAGAATTCAGTAATGAAAAGGGGGAATTACTACCGATCCTACTAAAATAAAAACAGATTATAAGCAGATGCTATGAACAAATATATATATGCCAATAAATTATATACCTAGATGTGATGGAGAAATTCAAAGCAACACCCAAATTATCTATACTGATTCAAGAAGAAATACAAGAGACTTCCAGGAAGAGGGTGGCATAGGATAGACTGAGTTCACCCCTGCTCCATGGAACAACTAGAGAAGTGACAGTAAAATGAATGAGAAAGTGGTTTCAGGGTACAAGTTACCAGAGAGGGGCTTATAAATTACTATAGGAAGGGTCTGGGTGGAAAAGTAGAAAAATTATGATTGAGAGGATTAGGGGCAATTAACCACACATGGGGTGGACTGCAACATATAGCCCAGAGCAGGCACTGAAGAAGCACTGTGCCCCCACTGCCATATCAACTTCGGAGATCTTCCTTCTCATTTCCACAGCAAGGAAGTCCCTTGGAACTTGGAAGCCAATAGATGTGGTATACCTCTGTATAGAGAACTTGTGGAGCCCAGGGCTCCCTGAACCCCTGAGGCAGCCTAAGTGGATGCTTGGTTTTTGCTGAGACTGAAGAGCCCTTCCTTTAGGAGGAGAGGGCACACAATTGATCTGATCTGATAATTGGCCAGCAATAGAGACTCCCTTGGTCCTGCTGCCTCTATTCTTGACAAAGATGCCTGTAGCACTCACAGCATGCACAATATAGAGGCAGGGACATGGGAGTGCTCTGCCACACCTCCAGGGATTCCTGAGCTGGCTATAAGCAGGGGTAGGTGAAATAGTCCCACAGCCCCAGGTCATTCCATGTGGGAGCCTAGGAACCACATGTCCCATCAGGCCCACAAGCAGGTTCTCCACCAAAGTACACACTGCTCACCCCCAGTCACAAGTAGGCAGCTTTCAGTGCACACTGAGAACTGCAGCAGTGAATGGCTTTGCATCTGGTTGGTCATGGCTCAGCCACGTAATTTTGTTAGGGAATGTCAGGCCTGAGGGAAAGAGATAGCCCAAACAAGCCATCTGCTGTGAAGACACAGAAAGTGCAGTCAGGGAAACAGCCTTTCTTCCTAGCATTTAATATCTCTTCAATTGGAGTTGTACCCCTAAATCAGACCCTAGCCTTGATTTGGTGGGGAATCATTAACAAACTGAGAGCAAAAGGAGACTTTTGAAGCAAGTACAAGAAACTACAAAGTCTTGGATGAAAGAGGGAAAATCAACTTTGAAAGTAACTTTATCTAGATAATCAAATACCTCAAAGACAACAGAAAATCACAAAGCCCATAAAGATGAAAGAAAATATGGCCCAGCCTCAAGACCAAATTAAAACGTTGGAGGATACACAGAATGTGAAACAACTAATCAACGATGTACATGTAAATATCCTAAATAAGTTCAGTGTGTTGGCTAGAGACATAAAGGTTATTGAAAAGGCACTAGAAGAGCATAAAGATTGATTTGAAAGAATAAATGGAAAAATAGCCACTCTTTTGGAAATGAAAGATATTTACATCAAATTAAAAATACACTAGCAACACACAACAGCAGATTTGAAAACAAAGAAGAAAAGATAAGTGGACAGGACAAATGAATTCGAACATGCAAAAGAACAAGTGCTGAAAAAGATGGAAAAATTTGAATAGGATCTCAGGAAATGATGGACAACACAAAGTACACAAATATAAGAAACATTGGTGTCCCAGAAGGAGAAGAGTAAAGGGCTTGGAAGATTATTTGCTGGGCTGTAAAAAAAAGTGAGGAGTGTGGTCTGGAGAAGATCACATAACTGAAGAGTATTAATAAGGGTAACTTAAAGTATAAAAAGAAAGAGAGGGATAAAGATATACAGATCTGACAAAAGCCAAAGGATAACATGGCAGATTCAAGAAATGTCTGTAGAGTAATCATGTTGAATATTACATGACTAAATTCACCAAGTAAAAGGTGATGACAGGAGGAAAGGATTAAAAAATATGATGCTTTCATAGGCTGCTTAGAAGAGATTAATCTTAGTCCCAAGGATACCAATAGATTAAAAACGAAAGGGTGGAAAAAGATATTCTACATAAACTGTAAGCAAAAGTAAGCAGGAGTAGTTATACTATTAAGAGAAAAAATACACTTTAAATTCAAAGATAGCCTAAGAGACAAGGAAGAACACTATATATTAAAAACAGAGCAATTCACCAAAAAGAAATAACAATAATAAATGTTTATGCACCCAATAAAGGAGCTCCAAAGGACATGAGGCAAACATTGGCAAAACTGAAGAAAACAATAGAATTTCAACAATAATTGTGGGAGGCTTTAATATAATACTCTCCTCTACAGATAAACAACCAGACAAAAGATCAGCAAGGAAGTAGAAAATTTAAACAATTTGATATATGAATTAGACCTAACATCATGTATAGATCCTTACTCTAAAACACTAGGATATACATTTTTCTCTATTGCTCATGGAGCATACTCTGTATAGATCATATGCTAGGGCACAAAACAGGTCTTAACAGATTTTAAAAGATTGAAATTCTTCAAGGCACTTTCTCTAACTATAATGGAATGAAGCTTGAAATCAGTAACCACCAAAGGATAAGGTCTTTCAGAAATATATGGACATTAAATAACAGTCTTAAACAATCAGTGGGTCAAAGAAGAAATTGCAAGAGAAATCACTAAATATCTGGAGATGAATGAAAATGAGAATACAACATATTAGAACTTACAGGATGTGGCAAAGGCAGGGCTGAGAGTGCAGTATTTATTATCCTAAATGCCTATGTTAAATAGGAGAAAAAGCAATAATCAAAGACTTTCCTGTTCAACTGGAAGAACTAGAGAAAGAGCAGCAAACTAATACCAAAGCAAATAGAAGAAAAATAACAAAGATTAAAGCAAAAATAAATGAATTAGAGAACAAAACAACATCAGAAAGAATCAATAAAACAAAAGTTGGTTCTTAGAAAATCGATAAAATCCACGAATTTAGATTTTACTAAGCTGACAAGGAAAAAAGAGAGAATATACAAATAAATAAATCAGAAATGAGAGGGGGTGTCATTACCAAGGATCCTGATGAGTTACTTTTTAAATCATGAGACAATACAATGTACAACTATATGCCAAAAAACTAGACAATTTAGATGAAATGGACAAATTCCTAGAAATATATGAACAACCTACATTGCCATGAGAAGAAATAGAAGATGTCACCAAACCAATTACATGTCATGTCATGGCAATAAAGGGATTCTATCAATCATCAAAAATCTTTCCACCAAAAGTTCAGGGCCAGATTGTTTCACAGGGGAATTTTAACAAACATTTCAAAAAGCACTAAAACCATTACTACCCAAAATCTTCAAAAAATTGAGAAACAGGAATACTACCTAATCATTCTACTACCAAAATCTGATAAGATAGTACGAGAAAGGGAAACTACAGGCCAATCTTCCTCATGAATATAGATGCAAAAATTCTCAACAAAATACTAACAAGTTGAATCCAATAGCACGTAAAAAGAATTATACACCACCACAAAGTGAGGTTTATTCCAGGCATGCAAGTGCAGTTCAACACAGCAAAATCAATCAATGTAATGCAACATATAAACAAATCAAAAGGGAAAAATATCATGATTATCATGATTGATGCTGAAAAAGCATTTGACAAAATTCATCATCCTTTTCTGGTAAAAACTCTTCAAAAGATAGGGAAAAAACTTCCCCTATATCATAAAGAATGACCCTCTATCATAAAGGGCATATATGAAAAAA
>PVIY010041140.1:0-21928 GCA_004026745.1 Myrmecophaga tridactyla
GAAGACCACAGTAACAGGAATTTAAAATTCCCTAGAGGGGGTTGTTTTAGCTTGTTAATGCTAAAGGGAATTTATTAAGTCACAAGTTTACAGTTCTAAGTCCATAAAAAATGTCCAACTAAGGGACATTTTTGTTAAGATTCAAGAAAGGGCCAATAACGTTCAGTGTTTCTCTGTCAGCTGGGAAGGCACATGGCAACATCTGCTAGCTTTTTCTCCTGGCTTCTCATTTCAAAAGTTTCCCCAGGGGCATTTTCCTTCTGCATCTCCAAAGGTCTCTGATCTGTGTCAGCTGTGGAGCTTTTTCCAAAAGTTTCTCTCTTAATGGATTCCAATAAGCAACCCCACCTTGAATAAGTAGAGACACATCTCAATGGAAACCACCTAATCAAAAGATCCCACCCAGCAATTTTGAAAGAGGATTAAACAACATGGCTTTTCTTGGATATAAAACAGTTTCAAACCAACATAGGGTTCAACAGCATATTTGAAGAGGGCAGAAGAAAGAATCAGTGAACTTGAAGATAAGATGATTGAAATCCAGTCTGAGGAGCAGAAAGAGGAAGAATGAAGAAAAGTGAACAGAACCATCAATTTACTCAGTGTGGGAGTTCCAGAAAGAGAAGAGAAAAGAAAGGGGCAGAAAGAATATTCAAAGAAATAATGGCTGAAAACATTCAAATTTAATGACAGACCTGATTATCCACATCCAAAAGGCCTATTTCTGTTTGCTAAAGCTGCTGGAATGCAATATACCAGAAATAGATTGGCTTTTACAAAGGGGATTTATAAAGTTACAAGTTACAATTCTAAGGCCATGAAAATGTCAAAAAAAGGATACCTTCTTGGACAAAAGGCAACTGGCATCTGGGTTCCTTTCTCTGTCACACATTGTGACGTCTGCTGTCCTTCCCAGCTTTTGGTTTCAAACAACTCTCTCAATTCCTATGGGTCCTTCTTTCTTCTCTTGGGGTGTTTTCTTTCTTTCTTAGCTTCTCTCAGTCGCTCTCATAAAGGGCTCCAGGAAAGGTTGAAGACTCACCTTGAATTGGGTGGGTCACATCTCCATGGAAACAACCTAATCGAAAAGTCCCACCCACAACATTACTCCCTGGGATGTCAATCTCCCTAGCAATGTGGGACAGAAAGCCCAGGATAAGCTGGGACCTGGCATGAAGAGATTGAGAAAGGCTTCTTGACCAAAAGGGGGAAGAGAGAATTGTGACCAAATAATGTTTCAGTGGCTGAGAGATTTCAAGCAGAGTCTAGAAGTTATCATGGAGGTTATTCTTATGCATTATATAGATATCCCTTTTTAGTTTATGGTGTATTGGAGTGGCTGCAGGGAAGTACCTGAAACTGTTGAACTGTGCTGACAGTCCTTGATTCCTGAAGACAATTGAATAAAGGTATAATGTTTGCATTGTGACTGTGTGGTTGTGAAAACCTTGTCTGATGCTCCTTATATCCAGGGTATGGACAGATGAGTAAAAACTAGGAATTAAAAAAATAAGTAATGGGGGGGACAAAGGGTAAAAAAATTGGGCAGATGGATATACTAGTGGTCAATGAGAGGGAGGGTATATAGTATGTATGAGTTTTTTCCTTTTTTCTTTTTATTTCTTTTTCTGGAGTGATGAAAATGTTCTAAAAACTGATCATGGTGATAAGTACACAACTATGTGATGATATTGTGAGCCACTGATTGTATACTATGTATAGAATGTATGTGTATGAAGATTTGTCAATTTTAAAAAAAGCCCCACCCACAATAGGTCTGTGCTCACAAGATTGGATGAAAAGAGCTTGGCTTTTCTGAGGTACCTAACAGTTTCAAACCAGCACAAGACCCAACAAACTCCAAACAGGATAAACCCAAGTGGACCTATACCATTTTACATCATATTCAAACTGTCAAATGCCAAAGATAAAAGAAGTCTGAAAGCAGTAAGAGAGAAGCAGTGTATCACATACAAAGAAGCCTCAATAAGATTAAGTGCTGATTTCTCATTGAAAACAATGGAGGCAAGGAACAAGTCGAAAGACATATTTAAAGTGCTGAAACCAAAACTTGCCAACCAAGAAGTCTGTATCCACCAAAACTGTCTTTCCAAAATGATGGAGGATTTAAGACATTTTCAGATAAACAAAAGCTGAGGAAATTCATCACCACTAGACCAACCCTATGAGAAATGCTAAACTATTCTGCAAGTTGAAAGGAAAGGACACTAGACAATTGAGTGAAGCCACATGAAGTAATAAAGTTCTCCAGTAAAGATAATGTTATGAGTAAATATAAATACCAGTACCATTGTATTTTTTATTTGTAACTCCACTTTTTACTTCCTACAGGATCAAAAGGAAGATGCATAAAAATGTAATGTTAAATCAATGGTTTTAGACTCCTATTGAATAAATATTTAATTTGTGACAAGAACTACATAAAGGTAGGGGAAGGAGACGTATAGGAACATAGCTTATGTATGATATTGAAATTGTTAAGTTGGTATCAAAAACAAGATTGTTATAGATTTAGGATATTAAATTTAAGCCCTATGGCAACCCCAAAGAAAATATCAGCAGACTTACAGGGAAAGAAAATACAGTACAAGTTACCAGGGATGGGGGGCAGGGGTAATGGGGAGTTAACGCAAAATGAATGTACGGTTTCTGTTTGGAGTGAAGAGAAAATTCTAGTAAAGGATGCTGGTGAAAATAAGACAACATTGTGAATGTGATTAATCCACTGAATAGTTATGCTTGGGAGAGAAATTTTATATTTTATATATGTTTCCACAACCAAAATAAAAGAGAAATTAAAGAGATATGACAATTAAATGTAATACATGATAATGATGAATAAGAATGAAGGCTCTAAAGGACATTATTGGAACATAAGAAAAGCATGGTATATAGAATGTAAGTTTTATAACAATGTTGTATTTCTTGAATTTGATAATTGCACTCAAGGTGATTACATAAGTGAACGCCCTTGTTCATAGGAAATGTACATGGAAGCATTATGTGCTCAAGGAATATGGTGTGTGCAACCTGCTCCCAAATGTTCAGAAGAAAGATAGATAATGACAGATAGATACATAAAAGAAATGGGGGGAGAAAGACGAGGAGAGAGAAAGAAAAAGAAGGAAGGAGGGAGAGAGAAAGGAAGAAAGAAAGACATGACAAAGGTAGCAAAATGTTGAAATTGCTGTATCTTGGAGATGGGGTTATGTTGGTGTTCTCTTGAGGTCTGCATTATTTTTATGACGGTCCTGTAAGTTTGAAATTATTTCAAAATAAAAAGTCTTTTAAAAATTGAATCTATAAAACAAACCAAAAAGCCACAGATAATATTTACAGCAAAACTGTTTTCAGTAATCATATTGGCAGTGTTGTAATAATGTTATTATTCTGAGATGATTCTGTGTATAATACAGGGTAAAGAAAATTACTAATGATAGTTAGTTCTCATTTTCACATCCCTCACACCCTTGAACCATTATTCCCAATGTAGAAGATATAGATTTATTATATGATAGCATAAGTAAAAATTTTGTATTCCTGACTTTGAATTGGAAGTATCAGTGGGAGCTCATGAGCTCTTTAAATATGTTTGTGTGTATATGTGTGTGTTTTTAAAGATAATATTTATGAAATACATGTATATTTTTTAAAATTTGAATTTCTTAGCTCAGTTTACTGAAAAGGCCTAGAAACAATGATCAGGTCCATAGCAATGAGCAATGTGATTTTGAAATTCTATTTCCCATATAAGAAAGAAGTCAAGACTTCTTGGGAAAATAGCTGATTCCATTAGGGGCAAGAAATGTACCAGGTGAGTCTGGAAAAACTTGCCATCCCAGATAGTAAAGAAGATTACAGTCTATGTGGAAGGAAACTAGAAGATAACTTGAAGAGGCCCCCTTGGCAAAAAAGGGAGTGCTTAATAAATACTGAATAAATAAATGCACCAAATTTCCATATTTACATGGATGGGTTTCTGGGTTTTTGGTTTTGTTCCAAAGGTCTGATTATTTATCCCTGTGCCAATTGTACCTTGAGTTAATAACTGGGCTTAATAACATATTTAAAGTAACTATTTCTGGGAGCAGAAGTGCCATCCTTATTCTTTTTCAAAATTTTCTTATCCATTTATAGTTCTTTACTCTTCCATATGAGTTTTGGGCTCAGGATCCCAAACCTCATGAAAAAAATTTATATTGATATTTTTTCATTTGAATTTAACTGTTTATAAATGATTTTTTTGACAACTGCCATATTTATAACCCAACCATCAACAGAGTATGCCTCTCATTTTTTAGACTGTCATATTTTTCAATAAAGTTTTATAATTATAAAAATAAGATCTTGCATTTCTTTCATTAAATTTATTCCCAGACTCATTATAATTTTTGCCATTATATATGGGATTACTGCTTCAATTACATTTTGTAATTGTTTTTGTCTCTTAATAAAATACCACTCAGGGTTTTTTGTTTTTTGTTTGGATTGTGCAAAATAACATATACACAAAAAAGCAATAAATTTCAAACCACACTGTAACAATTGGTTATAGAACACATTTCAGAGTTTGGTATGGGTTACCAGTTCCACAATTTTAGGCTTTTCCTTCAAGGTGCTCCAAAGCACTGAAAACTAAAAGAAATATCAATATAATGATTCAGCAGTCATACTCATTTGTAAATCCTATCTTCTCTATTATAACTCCACCTTCTCCTTTGATCTTTCTCCCAGTCTTTAAGGGTATTTGGGCTATACCTATTCCAACTTTTTCATGTTGTAAAGGGCTATCGATAATATGGGACAGGGGGGGTGGAACTAGTTGGTATTCTGGAGAGGCTGGTGCCTCTGAGTTTCAGGGCTTATCTGGCCTAGGACCCCATCTCTCTTGTAGGTTTCTGAGAAGTAATCATAGTGCATGGAACTCTTGTAGTGTCTCAGATAAAGCCCTAGGTGTTCTTTAGGGTTGGCAGGAATGGTTTTGGTTGGAGGTTGGCAAACCATGATACACAGCAATATCTAGCTGAAGAATACCTGCATAAGAGTAGCCTCCAGAGTAGCTTCTCAACTCTACTTGAACTCTCTCAATCACCGATATCTTATTTGTCACAATTCTTTTCTGTCTTTGGTCAGGAAGGTATTGTCAATTCCACAGTGCAAGGCTCATCCCTGGGAGATGAGGGAGCCAGGGTTCCCTTTGTTGCCAGGGAGACTTTCACTCCTGTATGCCCCACATCCGGGTAAGGGCAATGATTTCTCTTGCAGAGTTGGGCTTAGAGAGAGGTCACTTCTGAGCAACAAAAGAGGTCCTCTGGAAGTAACTCTTTGGCATAACTATAGGTAGGCTTAGCTTCTCTGCTACATAAATAAGCTTCACAAGAGCAAACCTCAAGATCAAGGGCTTTGCCTGTTGACTTGAGAGTCCCTAATGTTTGATACTATAATCGGTGTTTCCCCAGTGGCAAAGTTCAATAGTTCCATGGTTTTCTCTCCCATCACTCAAGGGATTTTGCCAATACTTTTTAATTATCTGCTTAACATACTCTGGGATGTATCTGGGCATTACATTAAGTTATACAGAATTAAAGCCCTCTTTCCCATTCTGGGCTCCATGTGTTTGGGTTGTTTAAATGAGCTATCAAAACAAGTTGAGTTAGATTATGTGCTACAGAAAATTTACATTTTGGGAAAAATAAACCTCTCTTCCTTTGATCTCCTAGAGTAGGTGAAGTTCTAAAATTTAGACAATGCCTTTCTTACCCGATATTCTGATTTACCTTAGTCCCAACCTGATCAGCTTTGTTCTTATCTCTAATTGAAGACTGATCGCTTTTTCAATTTCTTCAACAGTTGTATGTAATAATGCTGACCTTCAGACCTGCAAAACTCCTACTCTGAGTCTTAGGTGTCACACAGGTACCCAAAGTACCAGGGAAATACCAGGTTATACATATATTGCACAGCCTATCAAAATCTAGAAATAACAATTACAACTCTGGTCTAAATGTGACTGCTATAAGAGTTTACAATCTAGGCCTCAATTTTCTTATAAATATTTTCTAAATGAGACTATATAATATTTGCTCTTTTGTTTCTGGCTTATTTTGTATCACATAATGTCCCACAGGTTCATTCACATTCACTGTTTCATAATTACATTGTATCTAGCAACTTGCTGAATTTAATTGCTTTTAATTTTCCTAGCTTGTCTACATAAACAATCACATAACCCACAAACACCAACAGCTTTGTTTGTTGCTTTCTAATTCTTATACTTGTTATTGCTTTCTTATGGCATGCATGAGGTAAAAGTCTCAGTATAATGTGTATATAGCAGTCATTGGTATCTCATTACTTAATTTAATGGCAGTGCTTCTGCCACAGATTTTTCCAATGACTTTGTATTTGGAAATACATATGGGTAAGATCTCGTATGAAATGTATATATAACCAGGTTTAAGGATGAATTTAAGTTGGAAAGCTCTAAAATACAACAATCTGTCTCTGTCTATAGTCAAAACCAAACATCTAGCACTGATACCTGGAAGTGTCTGAATGAACAACATGTAAGAGTAAACTGTCTATAGATCATCATGACTCATCTGACATGAACTGCAGTTTATCACCTAGTGTAAAAATTTCAAATATATACTTCTTTGGAATTTAAAAGAGAACATTCCCCAGTCATGCTAAATAAACCCAAATAAACTACATGTCTGTAAATCAGAGCCCAGTCTGTTTCCTTTTCAAATATATCACTGCTAGTATGATGCTTGCTGTGAGTTTGACAGATTCCTTTTCTTAACTTAAGGTAGAGTTCCTAGTTTAAAATTGTATTTACAGACAGTTTATTGTTAATGTCCTTTTTTCCTAGAGTAAAATCAACATGGACATGATGCATTTGTTCGTGAAAAGCATAGCAAATTTTGCTTGCCGATCATTTATTTGGTATTTTTATATCTATGTTCATTATTTTCTTCTCTTGTATTCTCCTTGTAGATTTTCTGTTTTCTCAAGTTTATGCAAGTGTCATAAAATGAGTTTGCAAATAGAAAACCCTTTTTTTATTCAATGCAATAGTTTGTACACAGATAATTTGTATCTTGAGGCTTGTTCAAAGCCAATTTCAAATCATCTGGGACTTTTTTAAGGGAAGAATTTTTGTACTTAAAATTTTTAATGAATCTTCATTCATATGAGTATTCTATTTCTTCTTTAATCTACTTTGAAAACTTTTTTTTTTAGAAAACTGTTCCTCTCATATAAGGTTTCAAATGCATTGATTGAAAACTGTTCATGATAATCTCTTACACTTGTTTAAATTTCTCCAGCATCAGTAGTTATAGCTCCTATTTATCCCCCTAAATTGATTTCTTTCTGCATTCTCTCTTCTTAGTAACATATAAAATTTAACAATTCTTAGTAAAATTCTGGGTGAATTAGACTATCTCATTCTTTCTGAAAATTTCTTATTTCACCTTCACACCTGAATGAAAGTTCAGCTTGATACAGAATTCTAGGTGGGCAGTTTCTCTCAGCACTTTAAATACATTGTTCTACTATCTTCTCAGCCTCTACTTCTGCTGCGTGAAATCTTTTATCGGTCTACCTTTTTTCCTTTGTAAATAATCTTTTTCTCTCAGGTAGATTTTTCTCTTTGTCTTTGGTGATATGCAATTTTACAATGATACATCTAGATAAAAAAGAAGAATTAAAAATAAGGAAGATGGAAGGGCTACATGAAAGGGGGAACAGTGGCTGAAAAATTTCCAGAACTGATGAAAGACTCCTTAAATTGAAGAAATATTGACAATGTCCCAAATAGAGTAATTAAAAATAAATCTAACTACATAGAATAACAAAATATATATATATATGGCAGACAGAAATAATAAAAGAATTTAGTAAGGTCACAAGAGACAAGGTCAATATTTTAAGAACAATTGTATTTCTATGTAAGTAGCCAGCAATTCTAAAACAAATTTTAAAATTATATTTTACACTAGCATCAAAAATATCAAATACTTAAAAATAAATCTAACATGGGTCCCTGGACAAGATAAGCCCTGAAACCTAGAGGGCCCAGCCTCTCCAGAACATCAGCTAGATCCATCTCCCTACCCCATATTACTGACAGCCCCTTCCATGAAAAAGTTAAAAAGGGTATAGCCCAAATACCCCTAAAGAATGGAACAGAAAAATCGAAGGTGATGGTGGAGTTACACAGAGAAAGTAGGGTTTAACAAACGACTATGATTGCTGAATCGTTATACTGATATTTTCTTTAGTCTCCTGTATCTCAGAGCAGCTAGAAGTAAAAACTTAAAATTGTGGAATTATAACACATACCAAACTCTGAAATCTGTTCTACAACTAGTTGTTGCGATATGCTTTGAAATGTATTACTTTTTTGTCTATACATTATTTTTCACCAAAAGAACAAAAAAGTCAATTGTAATGATAAAAAAAATATTTATTCCTTCTAGCCTTAAATGTTCTTGGAGCACACAGAAGGAAAAATCTGAGATGATGATATGGTAGCCCTTGACAAACTTGGGATCTGTTCTATAATTATGTGTTGAAGAGTGCTTTCAAAACTACTGCTTTTTTCTTTCTTTGCTTTGTACATGTTATATTGGACAATTAAGACAGTTAAAAAATAATAATAAAAATAAATAAATAAATCTAAGAAAAGACGGGTGAGACCACAAAACAGAAAGTACCATGGCCATGGTTTGAAAGATCTGATATTATTAAGATGCCAATTCTCCCAAATTAATCTATTGTTTCAATGTAACTCCAATCAAAATGCAAGCGCTTTGGGGATGTGGTAGGTTAATGGCGTGATTAAATTTCAGCCTAGATGATCTTCAAGAGGAAGCACAAATTTGAAGGCCTTCGCTACCAGATTTCAAGACTTAATACAAAACTACAGAAATTAAAGCAATGTGTTATTGGTACAAGGATACACAAACAGAAAAAACTGAGTTCAGAAACAGATAAAAGTGGCAGAGCATTGTGGTGAAAAAAGGGTGATCTTATCAATACATGGTTTTAGATCATTGGGGGAAGAAAATTATAGAGGAAAATTGTTCCTGATCTCAGGACAGGCAAAAAACTTTTTCAGATGGAACACAAAAAACACTAAGTATAAAGGAAAAGACCAATAAACTAGACTTCATTCAACTTTACAATTCTGTTCATTAAAAGGCACCATTATGAAAACAAAAGGAACAGTTACAAAGTGGGAGAAGTTTCTGCAGTACAAATATCCTATAAATAACTCATATCCAGCATATAGAAAAAATTCCTACAAATCAACCAAAAAAAAAAAAAACAATTTTAACACTGGACAGGAGACTTAAACAGGTACTTCATGTCACAAAAAAAGTATCCAAATAGCTAATAAGCAAATGGAAGTTTTCTTAGATCATTAGTGATCAGGAAAGATTATTGAGGAGGGAATACAAGGGAAGTTTCTGAGGTCCTGGCAGTGTTCTTTACCTTAATCTAGATGGCAGTTAAGCAGGTATATTTATTTTTGAAAAGTGGTTGAACTGTATACTTAAGATTTATGCACTTTGTGTTATACTTCAACTTTTTAAAATTTGCAAAATAAATCCATATATAGTGAAATGGTATTTCAATTTCTATTCTTTTAGTGTTAGACTAAAATTCTAACATGCACATTCAACTAAACAAAGTCCAAAGTTAAGCAATATTTCTATGTTCTTCCTGAATGGTTAAAAAAAATTATTATACTCCAATTCTAATCATACCCTCCCATCTGCCATTTATTGTTTATCAGTATTTTAATTTCATCTGGTTTGTAAGAACCACCATCTCTCTTCTAAAACAATAATAAAATTTTATTATTGTAGAGCTCTTATATAGTCAGTCAATGCTTATTTAGATTTAACCACAGATTACCGATTTCTTTGTTGTCATTGCTTCTTATATTTCACTCCTGCCTTCTTAGTTCATTTTCATTTTCAGTGAAATATATCATGTGGCATTGGAGGTTTGTGCAAATTGTTTTGCATTGCCTTGGTAAGCACACCAGGAATTTCACTAAGCTGAGGCCAGATTTATTTTGGATACATTTGGATTCCACATCCACACATAGGGGTTTAATTTTCTAATAGGGATCTTTTTTTGTTCTCCATCTAGGCAAAGGAAAACATCTGGTGAGTTGGCACGATTCTTCCATAACCCATTCTATTACACAGAGGGAAGGCTTGCAGGAGCTTCATAGGAGCTCTCCATTTTGTATAGGCTTCACTTTCCTACTGCCATATGGAGGTTAAAACCCTGGCATCTCACCATGAGGACTTCTGTCTGGGTTAGTTATACCTCCAGATGGCCCTCACATTCCCCTACAACCTTATACTCGTGGTTCTAAGTATCCTCGTTGTTTCTCATATTTTTTCCATATTTTCTCCAGGATTTCAAAGTGTTTGTAGCAGAATAGGTGACCACATTAGCTCAACCTACAAGTTTCTAGTCTCAGAAATCCTCCCCAAATTGTTTTCCAAATATGATGTCCATATGTTCGATTGGTTTTGTTTTGCTTTTTTATAACAAACAGAAATGTATTGCTTGAAGTATCTGAAAAAGTGCAAAGAGCTTCTGGCGTAGTTCAATCACTACTTTGCCTGTTTCTCTGTGATTTTTTTTTTTTTTTTTTGCTATTGCTAGGTTTGTCTTTCAGCTAACTTTTCTCATGAAGGCAAGATGGTTGCCAGCAGCAACATGAGGCCATGTGCGTTCTTGTTCCCTTTTAGAAATAGGGAGGAGTTCCAAGAAGTACCGTGGATCACCTCAGAACCAATCCCTGTGGCTGGCAAAACACAGACACTGATTGGCTAAAGCTGACCCAATTAATGAGAGAGTCATTGAGAAACAGTATTAACCTGCTTGACTTAGGTCCCACTTCTGGGTCTCACCTAAACCATAAAACAGCTATACAAGGGAGGATGAGGGGTCCAATGAATGTTAATGAGACAATTCAAATATCTACTTTACTCTGTTTAAATTGCATAGTCCTTAACCTTTACTTACAAAGATTGCTCTTCGAACACAGGCATAGGACTTTACCTTTATTTGTGTTAAATTTTATCAAATTAGTTTTGGCAATCTGCAAACAGATTTGAGGATTAATTATGGCTATTTCTTTGTCTTTGTATGTAAGTCCCTATTTCTCTTTTTCTACTCTATTTAATTACATTTCCACGCCAAACAAAAAGACCTAATCAGACTCATCAAATTTGTAGTTGTTTGGAACCACCTTGGCATAAAACATAAGCTATACGATAATGCTCACTATATTTTGAGAAAGAGAACCTGGAAAGCATATCAAAAATACCAACTATTACTCTTAAGAATAGCTGAAACTAAGGCATAAGATATTAAGTTGCTTGGTGATCAGAAAAAGCATTTCATATTTTATTAGATTATTTGAAGAGGGAAAATAGACTATGGTTTCAAATATGAATCACAAAGCAAAAGTCATAAAAGCAAATGGTATAAATAATATGGGAATTGGTTTGTGATGGCACCACTTCTCATTTGGGCAACTCTATGCATTGTGCTCCAAGATGAGTAGCTGACAGCAGGGATTTATTTATTTGATGATGATTAAAGATGTTCCACAACTGGGATAAGTTTAACAGCTAGTATAAAAGAATTCAAAGACAAGCACTCCGCATTGTTGCATTTTTTTTTCTAAAATGTAGTTTTTATCACTATAATCACCCATAGTCTATAGTGATATAGTTGGCTGAATCATATTTTACTGAGGCTACATAAATCAGATATCAGTAGTTACCCCAGAAAGCTACTCTTTATTTTGCTATGTTAAATGTTTCATAAATTTTACTGAAAATGATACCTCAATGTAAATGGCTTTGGTTAAAATCAATTATCATAATTAACATAAATGTAGAAGCAACACACTGGCGTTTCATTATGTTCAATATTTATATTCTTCAGAGGCATTTTTTTTTTAAGTGTAATGGTTTCATAACTGGAAACTTCAGGACAGAGAAAAATGAGTTTGCTGAAATGAATCAAAACAACTGTACTGGTTTGAAAGGATTTATGCACCCTAGAAAAACCACAATTTAATCCTAATCCAATCTTGTGGGAGAAACCATTTCTCTTAATCCCCATTCGAAAATGTAGGTGGAAACTTGATTAGGTTATCTCCATAGGTTATCTGTCACAGAGATGTGACACACCCAATTGTGAGTATTAACTTTTGAGTAGAGGGAGAGGTGACTCCACCCATTCCAGGTGGGTCTTGATTACTTTATTGGAATCCTTTAAAAGAGGGAGCATTTTGGAAAAGTCTGGAGATTCTGAGAGAGCAGAGAACAATAACAAAATGATGAGATCCAAAGCCCATGCAAGCAGAAACCTTTGAGGATGAAGAAGGAATACGCCAACAGGAGAGCTTCATGAAGCAAGAAGCCTGGAGAGAAAGCCAGTAGACATAGCCATGTTCACCATGTGCCTTTCCAGTTGAGAAACACTGAACTTCATTGGCCTTTCCTGAGCAAAGGTAACCTATTGTTGGTGCCTTAATTTGGACATTTTTATAGACTTGCTTTAATTGGGACATTTTCTCAGCTTTAGAACTGAAAACTAGCAACTTATTAAATTCCCCTTTTTAAAAGCCGTTCTAGCTCTGGTATATCACATTCAGGCAGCTAGCAAACCAGAACAACAGCTTTATGAAATGTGTATTTAGGAATCAATTACCATGTAAGTACATGGTAAGTACCATGTCCATACAGCACTTTAGTTTCACCTTAATCTTATGGTAAATAATGACCTCTTACCTGGGGAGACTTAGGCAAAAGAATCCCTTCTTAACAAAATGGCGCTAATAGAGAAAGATGGCATCCTTGAAGTAGACAGAGTAGCCAAGCCAGCCAAGCTCTACTCCAGGAAATATAAATGTGCCATAAGAGCCCCTGATTGATACAGCAGTGAAGAGTCTACAGAATACCCTGTCCATCACAGCCTCTTGCCACTAAGGGAGCATTTCTTAAGAAGAAAAGAGCTGGACATCAGTCTCAAAATTCTGAGCTTTGAACTTTGGGTCACTTCTGGTTAGAAGTTGAAGACTAAATGGTTTAGTGGTTTTCCTTGGTCGGCTTCATGACAAACCACTGAAATGATTCTACAGGAGCATGTGGCTCCCTTCTCCCATTCGTGCCCCAGGTCTGTATCTCATTAGGGTTTAGTTGAGAGAGAATAAGTCCAAACATTTCATTCACAGGTAGCTGCTTAGAAACACGTTTAAAGCCCTGAGGCTGGATTCCTATGATAGAGCTGGAGAGCTATGCGCTTGCTGATTGGTCCCTGTGCCTGACCCCCGTCATTACGAGATTTGCGGTGCATTGGCTGGCCTTTTCCCTCTGCAAGCATCATGCCAAAAAACTAAAAATAAAAAATAATAAAATTTTAAAAAGAAATATGACATTTTCCCTACTGTTAAAGAGTTTATAATTGGAGGAAACAAGGGAAAGGCAAGCGAGATAATGGTAAAATTCCAATATTGTGTATATAAACATAGATATAACAAATCGCATGTAAAACACACAAATTCTTTAGAAGATCATGAAGAGAGAAACCAAAGAGGGCAGCAGTTATCAAGGGAAGTCTCACATAAGAGGCAAGATTTGAGCATAAAACATGAATAAGTAGTATTCCAATGAAGTGAAAAGATGGCATTTCCAGTGAGAGAAATGACACAGCAAAGGCACAAAAGTTTTGCTGAACACAAAGAGGAGCCAGATCATGACAAAGTTTGAATGCAAGGAAGAAGTAAGGGTTAAAATTTTAAAGAGATAGTTCCCAATACAGAAGACACATAAGACATTAAAATAAATATGTATTCGATGTAGTAAGGAGCAGGGAGCTATTGAAGATGTCTAGCAAGAGCCAATGTAGTGGGAAGGCAAGATATATGAATATTTGTGGTCAGTTGAAAAATGGCTCAACAAAGATGTCCATATCTTAATCCCTGGATATGTAGCCTTACATGGCAAAAGGGACTTTTCAGATGTAATTAAAGGATCTTGTGATAAGGGATTAGTCAAGAATATCCAGGTGGGCCCATTGTAATCACTGGATATTATAAGAGGTAGATTGGAGGGTCAAAGTAAAAAAAATAGACATAATAGCAGAAGGAGAGGTCAAAGTGATGCAGGAATGGGATAAGGAATTTGGGTGCCCTCTAGAAGCTATAAAAAACAAGAAACTGATTCTTTCATAGAACTCTAGAATGAAGGAGTCCTGTTTGACATCTTGACTTTAGAACCATAAGACCCATTTTCACTTCTGACCTCCTGAATGATATGATGCAGTATCTGCATGGCTGTAAGCCACTAAATTGTTGGTAATTTGTTATAGCAGGTTATATACAAAGTAAACAGGGTAAAGGCTGAACTCAGGAGACCAGTCACAAGATTTTTCTGTATAAAGCAAAGGGGATCCATTAGCCAAGAACTGTTGTGGTCTTATCCTGCCAAACATATACATACTTACTTGGGTCTACCTTCTTTCCCAAAGATTACATTAATTTAGCCAGATAATTCTACTGTATTAATAAAGCTGCTACCTCAAGCATACTTGCTACCAGAAAACTCAAAATCCTGACAAAAACAAACTCATTTAGAATGGGAAATCTTGTCAACATGGACATGCTTTGGGAAGTTACAGATTAGAGCATTCAGATGACAATGGCACTAAAAAGAAATTATGCAAGCAATCTGTAATCATGCAAGAGACTTTAAACACGTGACCTAAAATTTTAAGTCCAAAATTACAAAATGAGAGGATTTAATTTGTGTCACACAGACATTCTGTCACAGTCTACAAAGAGCCAAAATTTTAGTTACACAAAACTGCAAGCACAGAAAAGGTTTTCATAGCGGAGTCCAGAACTTCTGAGAGACATCATTTCATACATAAAGTGTGAACATGTTTGCAAATATTTTAATATACATGTCATATATAAAACTGTTTTTCCAATCAGCATAAACACAAAACATGCAAAAAAAAAAAAAAAAACAAAAAAACTGCATAGCACCAGAGAACATTAAGAGGGTATCTTTTGGCTATAGCTTATAGGCTTGTAGTCTCATCATTTTCGGTATCTAGTCAGACTTTTATTGTACACATAGCATACTAAATATCCCTTAAATCTGGCCCCAAACCCACAAAGAATCCCAAATCTAAACTTATTAGGGATGGACATTCAGCACCCTCTAGACAGCTCTAGAACTTAACAGGGTAGGGTCAGTTGTTTAGATGGCAAGGTAGTTGAGGGTTCTATAACTCAGGTAACTGATCCCACTCATGTCCTAATGGAACACTAATCACTTGTCAGGCCTTGGGCAAAAGTGAGTGCTGCTCAGAATGCCTATAGTAGCTGACCGGTGATACGACATCTCAAGAAGGACCATTGATCATGGAATTGCAAATGTTTATGCTCCCTTCCTAAACCCCCACCTAGATTCTAGAACTGTTCCCAGAGATATTAAAAGGACTGCAATGTCACATGTAAGTACTTACAGTGTTTGGTACAACGCAAGTATATTAACAGTGTTGAATTTGATGGTGACAACAATGATAAATAGTGCGTGCCAGGGAGACAGAAAGTTACACTAGACTTTCCCCAACAACCTACCCGAGGAGGAAAGACCTAAACCTAGAAGTAAGTGTTCATGAGATGAGTGGACCCAATGCAATCCCAGGGATTACATCAGCAACAGAAAACGAATACAGGTACCCACCCAAGACGCTTTCTAAAAATACCCTTGACGTGAAACGTTTCGTGTTAAATAGTAGCATGAGATGAGTTGATATCTGAATATGACTCACACTTTTTGACAGTACCTACTTTAAACAGTAAAGCATTCAAATTTAGAGGACTACAGAAGGAGGATGGCCCTAGCGGCAGCTGCGGAACCCTGGGGAGTTAAGATGGCGGGCGCGGGCGCGGGCGTGGGCGCGGGCAGTGACAAGATATCGCTGTACTGCAATGAAGCATATGGAGACAGAAATCCAGGCACTGGAGACCTATCAGAGGCACAAGAATTTAATTCCTTTTCGACTTTCAGCTCAGTTCCAAGGGCCCCAAGGGCTTGTTATAATTCCCAGAAATGATCCCCCCAGTGAAGTTCATAACTTTAAATTCTGTTTGTCAAATGTGGGTAAAGACAACCCTCAAAGCAGCTTTAACTGCCTCCGGCAAACATTCTCCAGCTCTGGAGCCTCCCAGCTAACTAACTGCCTGGGATTTATACAAGATAAAATTACAGTTTGTGCAACAAGCAACTGTTATCTGATGACACGAGAAATAAAGTTGTAGAACATATTTCAGAGTTTGACATGAGTTACAGTTCCACAATTTTAGATTTTTACTTCTAACTGCTCTGAAATACTAAGGACCAAAAGAGATATCAATTTAATGATTCAGCATTCATATTCACTTGTTAAATCCTGTCTTCTCCGTGTAACTCCGCCATCACCTTTGATCTTTCCATCCCTCTCTTTAGGGGGTGTTTGGGCTATGGTAATTCCAAGTTTTTCATATTGGAAGGGTCTGTTACTAACATGAGGTAGGGAGATGGAACTATCTGATGTTCTCGAGAGGGTGGGCTAGGTTTCAGGACTTATATGGACCAGGGACACATCTGGAGGCTGTAGGTTTCTAAAAAGTTACTCTAGTGCATGAAACCCTCGTGGAGTCTTTTATATTGTCCTAGGTGTTCTTTAGGATTGGTTGGAATGGTCCTGGTTGGGGGCTGGTCAGTTATGATAGGTAGCAAGGTATAACTGAAGCTTGTGTAAGAGCAACATCCAGAGTAGCCTCTCGACTCTATTTGAAGTCTCTCTGCCACTGATACTTTATTAATTACACTTCTTTCCCCCCTTTCCATCAGGATGGAATTGTTGATCCCATGGTGCCAGGTCTGGATTCATCCCTGGGAGTCATCTCCCACGTCACCAGGGAGACTTTCAGCCCTGGATGTCATGTCCAATATAGAGGGGAAGGCAATGATTTCACTTGCAGAGCTGGGCTTAGAGAGAGTGAGGCCACATCTGAGCAACAAAAGAGGCCCTTCAGAAGTAACTTTTAGGCATGCCTATAGGTAGTCTAAGCTTCTCTGCTACATACATAAGCTTCACAAGAGTAAGCCTCATGATAGAGGGCATGGCCTATTGATTTGGATGTCCCTAAAGTTTGACACAGTATCAGGGGATTCCCTGATGGTAAGGTTTAATAGTTTCATATTCTTTCTCCCATCCCTCAGGGGACTTTGCCAATACTTTTTGATTATCTGCTTAATATACTCTAGGATGTATCCAGGCATTACAATAATCTATACAGGATTAAAGGACCTCTTTCTTATTCTGGGCTCCCTATGTTTCAGATGTTCAAATGAGCTGTACAGATAGGTTGAATCAGATTATGCACTATAGAAAATTCAGTTTCAGACCAAGTAAACCTTTCTTCCATTGGTCTCATAGAGTATGTATGGTTCTAAAATATAGACAGTCTTCCTTACCCCTATGTTCTGAATTACTTCACCCCCAACCTCTTCAGCTTCGTTCTTATCTCTAAATACCAGGTTGTATATATAAGACAGCCTCTCAAAATCCAGAAATAATAATCAGCACTCCAGACTTAATGTGTCCACTCTAAAATCTTACAATCTAGGTCCCTGTTTTCTTATAAGCATTTTCTAAAGGTGATCATACCATTCGTGTTCTTTTGTTTCTGGCTTACTTTGTCTCACCAAATGTCCCACATGGGCATCACATGGTTGTATGCCTCACGACTTTGTTCCTTTTTGTAGCAGCATAACCTTCATTCATAAGTATATACCATTGTTTGCCAATATACTTCTCCATCAGTGCATCCTTCAGCCACCTGCATTCATCAGGCATAATGTATAGGGCCCAAAGTCCACAGTCCATCAACATTCTGAATTTTAGATAATTTCATTGTTCCCAAGAGAAAGAAAACCAATAAACACACTCTCGCCAAATAGGGAATCTAAACCTCCTCTTAACTCTAGTCCCTCCCCCCATTATTTACCTCTACTGTTGCTGAGGTAGGGCTGATGGTTTCCTTTTGAACATAGCCCACAGCACGCAATAGTAGTTTTCCCCCTGTACCCTGGACTTAAACACTCTTTGTACAAGAATCATATCTTTGAAATAATCCTTGCAAAAACTAATTCATATTTCTAGCATTTATCAGTGGAACACATAGGTCTATACACCCCTTTCAATCTTGTTCATCTTCAATATGGTAATATTACTTATAGACCCACCAGAGAACTACCTTCACTCCTCTCTATTCCCTTACATTGGAATTCAACCTCATTAGCTCACAGTTCACCCATCTCTAGCTTCTGTGTATCTCTAAGTCCCCTATATTCTGTATTATATGTCTCTGATAATACCTTTATGCTGGTCATAAAAGTGGAATCATATAGTATCTGTCCTTTTGTGTCTGACTAATTTTGCTCAGCATTATGTCCTCAAGGCTCATCCATATTGTCATAGGCTTCAGGATGTCATTTCATCTTACTGCTGCATAATATTCCATCATATGTCTATACCACATTTTGTTGATCCACTCATCTGTTGATGGGCATTTGATTTGTTTCCATCTTTTGGCAATTGTGAATAATGCTGCTATGAGCATGGGTGTTCAAATGTCTTTTTGTGTCATTGCTTTTAGCTCTTCTGGGTATATACCAAGTAGTGTGATTGCTGGGTCATAGGGTGTACTAGTTTGCTTGCTGCCGGAATGCAATATACCAGAAACAGAATGGCTTTTAAAAAGGGAAATTTAATAAGTTACTAGTTTACAATTCTAAGGCTGAGAAAATGTCCCAATTAAAGCAAGTCTATAGAAATGTCCAATCTAAGGCATCCAGGGAGAGATACCTTGGTTCAAGAAGGCTGATGAAGTTCAGGGTTTCTCTCTCTCAAGTAGAAGTGTACATGGCAAACACAGTCAGAGTTTCTCTCTCGGATAGAAGGGCACATGGTGAGCAAGGCTTCATCTGCTACTTTCTCTCCTGGCTTCCTGTTTCATGAGGCTCCCTGGGAGGTGTTTTCCTTCTTTATCTCCAAAGGTTTGGAGTGCTCTCTGCTTCTCATGGCTATGTCATTCTTCTCTGCTTTCTCTGAATCTCTTTCATTCTCCAAAATGTTCCCTCTTTTATAGGACTTCAGAAATGAATCAAGACCAACTCCAATGGCTGGAGACATGTCGTCACCTAATCCAGTTTAACAACCACTCTTGATTAAATCACATCTCCAGGGAGATGATCTGATTACAGTTTCAAACATACAGTATTGAATAGGGATTATTCTGCCTTTATGAAATGGGATTTAGATTAAAACATGACTTTTCTAGGGGACATACATCTTTTCAAACCAGCACATAGGATAACTTGATATTTAGTTTCCTAAGGAACCACCAAACAGTCTTCCATAGTGGCTACACCATTATTCATTCCCACCAGCAGTGCGTAAGTGTCCCAGTTTCTCCACATCTTCTCCAACATTTATATTTCCTGTTTGCTTAATAGCAGGCATTCTTATAGGTGTGAGGTGGTATCTCATTGTGGTTTTAATCTGCATTTTCTTTATAGTCAATGAAAATGAGCATCTCTTCATGTGCTCTTGAGCCATCTATATTTGCTCTTCAGAAAAATGCCTATTCATATCTTTAGCCCATTTTTTAATGGGGTTGTTTGTTCTTTTGTTGTTGAGTTGTATGATTTCTTTGTATATACAGAAAATAATACCTTTGTCTGATATGTGATTTCCAAATATTTTCTCCCATTGAGTTGGCTGCCTCTTCACCTTTTTGAGAAAGTCTTTTGAGGTGCAGAAGCATTTGATTTTGAGGAGTTCACATTTATCTATTTTTTCTTTTGTGGCTTGTGCTTTGGATGTAGTTTAGGAAGCTACCTCCTATTACTAGGTCTTGAAGATATTTCCCTACATTTTCTTCTAGAAGCTTTGTGGTGCTAGTTCCTATATTTAGGTGTTTGATCCACTTTGAGTTAATTTTTGTGTAGGGTGTAAGATTGGAGTCCTCTTTCATTCTCTTGGCTGTTGATATCCAGTTCTTCCATGCCCAATTATTGAAAAGACTATTTTGTCCCAGTTCAGAGGATTTGGGGGCTTGTCAAAGATCAGTTGACCATAGACTTGGTGGTCTATTTCTGCATTCTCATTTTGATTCCATTGGTCAATGCTCCTATCTTTGTGCTAGTACCATGCTGTTTTGACCACTGTGGCTTTATAATGGGTTTTAAAGTCAGGGAGTGTTAATCTTCCCACTTCATTCTTCTTTTTTAGGATGCTTTTAGCTATTTGGGGTCTCTTTCCCTTCCAGATGAATTTGATAATTAGTTTTTCCAAATTTTCAAAGTAGGTTGTTGGTATTTTGATTGGCACTGTGTTGAATCTGTAGATCAGTTTGGGGAGAATTGACATCTTATCTATATTTAGCCTTCCTATCCATGAGCAGGGAATGTCTTTCCACCTATTTAGATCTCCTTTGATTTCTTTTAGCAATGTTATGTAGTTTTCTGTGTACAAGTCCTTTACATTCCTAGTTAAGTTCATTCCTAAGTAATTGATTCTTTTAGTTGCTTTTTTTTTTTTTGCGTGGACAGGCACCAGGAATTGAACTGGTTTCCAGCATGACAGGCAAGAATTCTGCCATTGAGCCATGGTTGCACCATCCTAGTTGCTATTTTGAATAGAATTTTTCCCTTAACTGACTCTTCAGCTAGGTCATTGCTTGTGTATAGAAATGTTATTGATTTTTGCACATTAATTTATATCATGCCACCTTGCTGAATTTATTAGCTCAAGTAACTTTGCTATAGATTTCTCAGGATCTTCCAAGTATAGTATTATATCATCTACAAATAATGAGAGTTTTACTTCTTCCTTTCCAATTTGGATGCCTTTCATTTCTTTGTCCTGCCTAATTGCTCTAGCTAGAACTTCTAGCACAATGCTGAATAATAGTGGTGACAGTGGGCATCCTTGCCTTGTTCCTGATCTTAGAGGGAAAGCTTTCAGTCTCTCTCCATTGAGTACGATGCTGCCTATCAGTTTTTCATATATTCCCTTTATCATATTGAGGTACTTATCTTTGATGCCTATCTTTTGGACTGTTTTTATCAGAAAAGGATGTAGAATTTTGTCAAACGCTTTTTCAGCATCGAGATGATCATGTGATTTTTCCCTTTCGATTTGTTAATGTGCTGTATTACATTAATTGATTTTCTTGTGTTAAATCATCCTTGTATTCCTGGTATAAACCCCATTTGGTCGTGATGTATAATTCTTTTGATGTGTTGTTGGATTCAATTTGCTAATATTTTATTGAGAGATTTTGCATCTATGTTCATTAGGGAGATTGGCTTGTAGTTTTCCTTTCTTGTAGCATCTTTACCCGGTTTTGGTATTAAAATGATATTAGCTTCATAAAATGGGTTAGGTAGAGTTCTTTTTTCCTCAATTTTTTGGAAAAATTTGAGCAGGATTGGTGTTAGTTCTTTTTGGAGTGTTTAATAAAATTCCTCTGTGAAGCCATCTGACCCTGGGCTTTTCTTTGTTGGAAGATTTTTGATGACTGTTTGAATCTCTTTACTTGTGATTTGTTTGTTGAGATCTTCTATTACTTTCTGAGTCAGTGTGCCTTGTGTGTTTCCAGGAATTTGGCCATTTCATCTGAGTTGTCTAGTTTGTTGGTTTATAGTTGTTCATAGCATCCTCTTATAATTTCTTTTATTCCTTCAGTTTCTATGGTAATGTACCCCTTCTCATTTCTGAATTTGTTTAT
>PVIY010041141.1:0-21862 GCA_004026745.1 Myrmecophaga tridactyla
TTTCCCCGAAGAGACTATTGACTCTAGGGGAGTAGCTGTCCCTGCTCTGGGCTGTAAAAACTCAGTGAGACCCAGAATGAGGAGAACCCACTGGTTAAGGAATCCCACCCAGCAGCCTCGTTTCAGCAGGTGGGTGCCATCTCCCAGACTCCTCAGCAACATTCACTGCCCTTGACATCATCAAACATCTGTTGGAGGTCTGGTAGTTGTAATGGCCATGTAGCATTTCCTGGCTACTTACTGGAATCACTGGTTCACTCAGAGATTCTTAATTGGCATCTTCAGCATGAAAACACCTAGGATTCTTCCCCTTGCTGGTTACCCCTAAGCAAAGAACACCCTCTTATTTTTTCTTTAAATATTCTTTTGGCAAACACAAGAGATGGCAACCCTGCTACAGCTGAAAATCTGTTCCACATCAAAACCTCCCTTTCCTTTTGCTATACTTATAGAGTTTTCAGTTCCCAGCCCTCCTGAATACTCCAGATGCTACCAGTGCTCATATTCTCGTCCTGCCTTCACAGTTTTTCCTGCTTAAGAACCATATGCCCTATGACTTTAGTCATGCAGTTAACACACCCTGCTTGCTTCCTTTTCCTCCACTCTTCTGGCCTCTGACTCAGGTACACACATCCTGGTTGGTGGTAGTGTAGGAACATTTAAAAAATATTGGTTCTTGTCAATGCCTTCTGACATGGGTCCCTTGTGCAGGATAGAAAACACTTCTGGCCACTCAGTAGCCAAAGTGCCACCAGTATTTCTCACTACTGATCCCTTCATTTCCATAAATGTTCTCTGATGATGACTAGTGTAGAATTTGTTTGAGCTGAAGTCTACTTTTACTCCTCTTGCCCCTACTGAACAAGAATCAGAAAGTAAGGTGGTGATGTTTGGGTTTGGAAAGAAGCTAAAAAACAGAGTGTTTGTGATCTATGTCTTTCCTCAGAGTGAAAATTAGAAATCCAGTTTTACTCAATGACACTGGATGGAAAAAAAATTACAGTCACTTTGGGGACAGCAGAGCCATTAACAGTCTCCTCTGACCCTACGAAAGGATGGGGAGTGAATTTTCCACAGAATTGTTAATTCTTTCACAGGGAAAACCTGTAAAATATCAAGTCACACCTTTTTTTTTTTGGTGTGGCTGAATTCGTTCAATAAAATATTTATTGACTGTCTACCATAAAGTTCTGGGGATAGAATAATTAGTGAAACACATATGGTTCCTGCCTCTATGGCGTCTGCACTCTAGTAGGAGGCTATTTTGCATTGGTTGCCCACCTCATCCAACGAGGTCTAGTCATTCAGCTGATATTTAAAAAAAATAAATATCCATGGAGTACAGAGTATCATATAAGTCTATAGACTGGTACGCTACTGAGACAAGCCCTGCTAAATCTGTCAACTGCCAGAACTGCCTGCCTTTGGGTCAGCTACCTCGCCAGTAGGGGGAGCCATTGCATACATGAACAGAGGCAGTAGCTACAGCAGCCTTGTGGGTGCTCTCTAGGAATGGGTGGACTAGAGGAGACTTCTCACCTGCTCATGGGCTATGGACACGCTAGGTGGGTCCAACACCATGTGTAATATTCTTAATCTCCTTTAATACTGTTGATGGGCCTGTCAAGTAGATGTTGTTGTTTCTGCTTCATGGTGACTCTGAAAGTCAGGGAGGGAAAATAACTAGTTTAAGATCGACAGCTAATGTTGCATCTGAACTCAAACCACCAAAGTTCTTGCTTTTTCTCCATGGCATGCTGCCTCTTCAACCATAGAAATTAAGATCTGCAATGCAATAACCTAAAACTGGAAATCTGCCAAAGGCTATTACATGTCGTGGAGGAGATGTATTTTCATAAAGAAGCTGTTTGACTGTCAGATACATGAGGATGGGGTTTGGTAGTGTCTTAGTTTTCAAGCTGCTAAAACAAAAACCATGAAATGGGTTGACATAAACAACAAGAATTTATTGACTGATGCTTTTGAGGCCAGGAGAAGGGTAAAATGGAGGTTAGCAATGTGATGTTTTCTCCCTGAAGATGGACACATTCTGGGGCTGGCTGCTGTCGATCCTTGGGATCAAGGCTTGCCTGTCATATGGCAATGCACAGGAAGGCATCTTTTCCTCTCTCTTCTAGGTTCCAATGACTTCAAACTTCTGCTCCTCCACATGGCTTTCTCTCTCCATCTGAATTCAATTTTGCTTATACAGACTCCAGTAATTTGGATTAACACCCAACCTGATTCAGCTGAGATCCTATTTATAATGGGTTCACACCCACAGGAATGGAATAAGATTAAGAACATGTTTTTTTGCTAGGGTATATAACTTAACACAGGCAGTAAATTAACTATCCTTCCACTTTTCCTTTTCTTGTCTGGGGTCCTTATAGAAATGTTCAGATTCTAGAGCTTTTTGAATATATATATGGTGTATTTCACATCTGGATCTACTATTTCATTTTTTTGGCTTAGTCCAGAAGACAAACAAAAACATGAGTAAAAGGGAAATGCTATAGGAGCATTCACATGGGAATTGTTATTTAGAAATCATGTCCCTAAGTTCTGCTTGTTCTGATTTTCTCATACAGTTTATCCCAAATTCTCGAGACAATGGGATATTTTGTCATACCCTTGAGGAGAACACAAAAACCAAAAACAGTACTTCAAAGTCCAGAGACTCCTTACTAACTGAAAAGAAATAATCAAGCAATTTAATATGAAAATGAGTCAAATGTTTTAAAAAACATAATTTGAGGTCTATTGAATGAAGCCAAAGAGATCATTGGTTGTTTTTTTTTTTAAACAGATTGTTTTGAAAAGAAATCAGGTTTTTCTAAGAAACCCTATGCTTGTTGAATGTGGTCAGCTTGTTGCAACACGGCAAGAAAATGTAGGATTCATGACTCCGTTGTCCAAATTGTGAATGTCTGATGGTTTCTAATTCTCCAGAAAAATTGTATATTAACTCTTAACTGTTGTCTGCCTGTCTATAACACCAGAATGACGAATACGATAAGACTTTTAAACTACTAATCCTTTTATGATTGTAGGAATTTCAGCAAAAATGGAATCATCCTGCAATAATACAGTTGCAGGGCACCTGCAACAAACAAGTAACCCTGCTGTTGGAAGGGCACTTTGTGATGAAAATAGAGACAGGGCACACCAGCAGAAAGGAGGTAAGTGTTTACAACAGAGTTCAGGGGAAGTCACATAAAATGAGTCACTAATGGACATACTGCCCAGACAATCATGGTGGCACAAGGTCAATTTTTAGAAGGAGCTAAGAAGAGAGGTATGGGGAAGAATTGTGTATTATATAGAGTTTGAGCCATGTGCTGAGCTACAGTCCAAAGCCTGTGTTGGACTAAAAGGCAGCTATAAAAAGGGAGCAATGAGGAAGGAAAGAGACCAGGATTTAGAGTAGGAGTGATGGATGAGAGGGGTTGTTAAAAGATTCTTATCTCCACACTAACCAGGATAACTTTGTATTACTATTGATTTTTAGGTAACCACCATATGCAAGGGTCAGTAAGCATGTATATGACATAATCACTTTGAAACTAAGGGCCTCTAGGTCATGCCTTGTTAATACCAGAGTCTCAGGCAAAAGTCACAGCCCAGAACACAACCAGCATGGGAAGGCTTAGGAGAGCAGCCGGGATCAGGTACAATGCAAGGAAATACTCAGATCCTTATGAAGTGCAGAAAGACAGACCCAGCAGGAGCTGAGGAAAGACACTCTGGCCAGAGTAGCACTGAATATGTTCCAATTAAGGAGAATTACTATCCCAGTTAAGCAACTGTCATGACTGTTAAGAAGCTCAAATGAGTTTGCTGGGCAATGGGCTGATGAAGCGCACTGACTGATTTAGCGCCCTGTAGTGGTTATTAATAATCCTTTGCAACCACATACTTCTCTGAGTGCTTTAAGACTTAATTACCACTCTCACGGATCCTTGAATGAAAAGGATCCTGGAAGTGAAAAGGACACTGTCCTCAAAAAGAAACATTTGGATGGCCAAGATAGGTCCTACTGAAATGCGAATACAGATAGATGCCCAAGCTTTCCATGGAATTCTGGATCATTCTCTCTCCCTGGACATCTCAAGTCTGTGATCTAACCAACTCTTAGGGGTTCTTTGGTCAGGCACTCTGGCTCTGCTTCCTCCTATCCCTTCGCTGGCAACTCTCACATAGACTTCAATGGCCAAAAGCTGTCAACAGTTCATAAAAGGATCAAACACCTTAAGATGTTGTATACAAGTTCCAGTGATGTTTTCAAATACACTTCCTTTCCTAGTTCCTCACAGATAACCTTTTGGCATCCAGTGAAGTAATGTGGAGGGCGGATAGCCAGTCCTGATTTGGGGGAAATTTTTCCACCTACCAGTTGTCATCGTACATGGTTTGGTTTGAGAGACGTTTCATCAGTGGAACCTTGTAATATTCCTGTTAACAACCTTCCTTTTCCTGGGGACCAGGGGTCAAGGAAAGGCCTTTTAAAGGAGGTCAGTTCTAAAGGTCTGGACTTACTTTCATATCTGCCATCACAGCTCTTAAACATTTTTCCCCAAGAGAAGCAAAAGAAAACACAGACTTTCCAGAATGCCTGTTCCTTTCAGGCCTGCTTAATCACAAGCAGAAAGAAGTAAAATGAAGTAAAGATTTTGGTATTTTGATTTCCAAGTCTGAGTCTAAATGTTATTACAGGGAATGTTTAAAGAGGACTTAGAAGATAGCAAGAGTATTCTGCTGGCATCTTATCCCCAGCTAGTGGGATTTTCTTGCTTTCTGGGGCAGGAGGCAATGAACGGATAAGCTGGCAAGGGAGAAGTTAAAACTCATCCATTTTTAAGAGTGTCACAATCGCTGATTAACCTATGAGAAACTTTTTTTCTGAAGATCTCTTTTGAGACCCTGAAGCTCTTTCATTCTGGGTTCTTTATGTGAACCACAAAACATAGGAAATAATTTGGGTGACAATGTTCAAAATTCTCCCAATAATGGTAGAGAGCTAGTACCATTCTAGGAAATGCACAATAGAGAAGTGAACTCATTGCATACGGTGGATTCCTTACAGCAATTAGGGTTTAATTCCATCCCTGTACTGACTGGGGGAAGGACGTTAGAGAAACACCACACCTAAGCCCCAAGACTGGACGCTGTATAGATAAAATTCGCCTCTTCAAGAAGCACAAATGATCAAAGTGGTTAAAGAAAATAAATGGGTGTACTTAAAATTTGACTTTCATAGAGTCAAAAATTTAGGGAAAATTATATCAGATGAATCCAATTAAAAAAAAAAAAAAAACTTTAGATGAGAGGGTAGTAACGGAAAGAAATAAAATCACTTTACTTTGGGTCCAAAGAGCTAAATTGAACACATGTTCCATAATACTAACACAATAGCACTGTTAAGTAATTAATTTTTCCTTCCTTCCAACAAGCAAACGAACATTTTGCAGGGCACTGTCTGGGTGAGGGACATTAGGGGCCCATTTAATTTCAGCTATAAATTAAATACAATCAGGGGGGGAAGAGGACAGGCAAACAAAATGGTTCTAGGAATGGGAGAAAGAGACGGATGTGAGAGATGTTAAGGAAACAGAACATTTAAAAGTTAGTAGTCAACTGTATGAGGAGAATGAGGGAGGGCTGGTTGGATTTTCCAGGCTGAAATTCCTGAGGCAGACTTCAGTCGTTGTGGTAGTGGTGGCTGTGGTGGTGTTTGTCATTTGGAGAGGTAAGGAGGTTGTTCTGGTTTGCTAGCTGCCAGAGTGCAACATCCCAGAAACAGAATGGCTTTTAAAAGGGGGGATTTAATAAGTTGCTAGTTTACAGTTCTAAGGCCAAGAAAATGTCCCAATTAAAACAAGTCTGTAAAAATGTCCAATCTAAGGCATCCAGGAAGAGATACCTTGGTTCAAGGAGGCCAATAATGTTCAAAGTTCCTCTCTCAGCTGGAAGGGCACATGGTGAACATGGCAGTGTCTGCTGGCTTTCTCATGGCTCTACCAAAAAGAGGACTCTCTCCAAAATGTTTCCTCTTTTAAAGGATTCCAGCAACCAACTCCACCTTCAGTGGGTGGAGACACACCTCCATGGAAATCATCTAATTAAAAGTTATCACCCACAATTGGGTGGGTCACATCTTCAAGGAAACAATCAAAATGCTCCCACCCAGCAGTATTTAAAGAGGATTAAAGGGCATGGCTTTTCTGGGGTCCACCACAGATTCAGACCAGCACAGAGGTATATCAGACAGGGTTCTCCAGAGAAACAGAACCAATAGGAGGACGAGATTTACTTATTTATTTTAAGGAATTAACTCAAGTGATTACGGAGACTGCAAGTTCAAAATCTAGATAGGCTGGCAGACTGAAAACTCAGAATTTTTATGCTGCAATCTTGAGGCAGCCTTTCTTCTTCTCCAGGAAACCTCAGTTATTGCTTTTAAGGCCTTCAATTGATTGGATGAGACCCACCCACATTTGTGAAATAATCTCCTTCAGAAAGTCAGCTGATTTTAGATGTTAACCACATCCTCAAAATAGCTCTATGGCAACACCTAAATCAGTGTTTGGTCAAATAACCAGAGGCAATAACCTAGACAAGTTGACACACAAGAATCACCATCACAGGGCATATGATGATGACAAGTTTAGTGTTCGAAGAATCTGAGATTCCAGTGAGGCACCCAAGTGAAGATAAACAGTGAACGAATGGACACAGATCCTGGGATTCAGGAGAGAGAAGTACCTGGAGATACAAGGTTGAGAGTTATTGAAGTAAGGGGTTGGTTGAAGCCATGGGATATGCTCAGGTGCCTCAAGTAGGATGTGTTTACTTAGGGGAGGAAAAGTCCACATTTTTGATAACTTGAGAAACAAAATTATATTTTCGGTAGCAGCTTCTGTCCTGTATATTCAAAGGATGACATAAATGAAGACGCCAGCAAAATTTATGGCCTTGACTTTGACCCAAGGAAACTTTTGCAGCTTTGCTGCTTTAAACATCAAATTCAACAGCTTGGATACTGTTTTCTTGGATACAACTCCTTTTTCTTCTTTCAAAAGCTGTAATTCTCCAAGTTTTCCCTAAGCACCTAACTTCTCTGAAAGAAACTATAAAACTGCTTGTGCTTCAGGAAGCCCTCTTTGGAAATCCATGTGATTATTCTGCCGGTTGCAGGAGGAGATAAATAGGAAGACAAGCCAATAGCTTTTAATGTCATTAGTATCCAAAGAGCCAAAGTTTTGCTAGATTCCTCTAAGAACTTAAAAATATCTGTATCTACTCTTGTGGGAAAAGAGAGAATTATGATGATATGAGATTCTAAACAATGACCTCTGCCTATAAAAAAATCATACTAAAATTTATGCATGACTGAATGCACGGGTGGTTCAATGGTAGAATGCTCGCCTTCCGTGTGGGAGACCCAAGTTCAGTTCCTGGACCATGCACCAAAAAAAAAAAAAAAAACTATTTAAAATGTGTACATGACAAATCAAAATGTTATTTTTTCCAAACAATCAATAAAATAATGTAATTTGAAAAAATTTAAGGCAGAGTGAAAATAAGAGAACACACTATATAACTTTCACAAAAAGTAAAAGGCGAAAAAGTTATTTTTGATAATATTCAAAATTATATGTAGCAATTTACTGATGAAAAAAAGTCCATGAGTCAGGTAGCTTAAGATAGCAATTATTTGTAAATGCAATAAAAATCAACTCCAATATCTTCATAAATGCGGAGGGTTCAGAAAAGTTCCCTTATTAGTAGTAGTATTGAGTTCTTAGTTGTTAGTATTATGTTATTAGTTATTAAGTGTTCCTTAATCCAATATTAAGCTGTGCATAGCTATAGAGAGCTAGTTTTTTTGCATGGGCAGGCACCAGAAATTGAACCCAGTCTCCAGCATAACAGGCGAGAACTCTGCCTGCTGAGCCATGTGGCCCACTTGCTAGTAGAATTTTTTGAGGAGTTGTACAATATGTTGGTTAAGAGAGTGGGCTGTGGAGTCAGGCTGGTTAGAATCAAATCCTGCTACACTGCATAATCTTGGGAAAATTACTTAACTTCCCCAAGTCTCATATTTCTCATCTATAAAATGGGTATCACATTAGAACTTCTGGTTAGGCCTTGTATAAGGAATAAATGAGATAACATAGTGTCTCAACCATAGTAAATACTCAATAAATATTATGAGGCCATGATCATGATGACTGAGACTGCTCTGGAGTTTGCAGAACAGTTGCCAAGAGACTTCCCATGGCTCACCAAAATCTTTTCTCTCCTTCTTCCATTGGAACAGAGCTGTAGCTGGGCTTACGGCTGACAGAATATACTACATTGTTAACCTCCTTTGCATCTTTTTGTGACTGTGCAGCTAAGTTCTTACCAACTAATGCAGGCAGAAGTAACATGAGCTACTTCTAAGACTGGACCTTAAAACCCTGATAATGCATCCTTCAAGCTTTCATTCCTTGCTGCAGCGGTAATCAAGCTGAACCATGGCATCATGATCCACCTCGAGACTGGTGGAACGAGATAGAGGGCATCTCGATCCCTGAATGATTCTATGGGCCAGAAATCCCCTTGATCTTGACCATTCATGTCAGGACTGCTATAGTAGAGGCAATCTAATGAATTTGTTATTTAAGTGATTTAATTATTGGATCTCTGTATTAGTCAGGATTCTCTAGGGAAACAACTAACAGGAGATATCTGTAAATATGAGATTTTATAGAAGAGTCTCATGCAACTGTGGGGATGCACGAGTCCAAATTCAATAGGGCAGGCTGCAAGCTGGCAACTCTGATGAGAGTTTTCGATGAATTCCCCAGGAGAGGCTGGCTGGCTGAAGTAGAGATGAAAGTTCTTTCTAACTATTGAAGTCATCACTTCTCCTTTTAAAACCTTCAACTGATTATATTAAACATCTCTCATTGCAGAAGACACTCCCCTTAGTCGATTGTAGATGTAATCAGCCATAGATGCACTCAACTTACTGATGATTTAAGTCCACGAAATGTCCTCGTAGTAGCTAGTGCTTGCTTGACCAGACAACTAGGCACCATTACCTGGCCAAGTTGACACATGAAAAACCATCACAATCTCTTTGTTACAACAGCTTAGCCTTCACTTAAACAGATAAAATAGTATATTATGAAGACATTGTAGTGTCATAAGGAAGGGTGTTTTCCCCACATTGGCAACCTAGTTTTTCTTTTCTCCCCATGTCATGTCTTTTTTTAAGAAATGTTAATTTGCGGTTTTAGGCAACTTGCCCAATACAGAGCAATATCAAAGTAAGGAAACTAATCTGGCACCATTAGCAGTGTAACAACTTTACTGCCTTATACTCTTAAAATAAACAATTATTTAAATAGAAATGTGCCTCAGTTTAAGAACACCCAGTTTACATTTATCTGAATCTACTTAACAATTAAAAATAGTTTTATCACAAAAGAATTGTTTCATGAAGAAATTTAATGCAGACCTTTTCTTTAAATAAATTACTCGAGGCCAGTGGTTTCAAAATTTGGGCCTGTCACCTCCTGCAAGAAATGTGCTTTATATCACATTCAGATATACATACATATGCACATGCAGCTGAAGCAAAAGTTTTGGAAGACAATACCTACATTTATATTTATATATTTATGTATTTTCTCTTCTCTCCTCTTTTCATTTTTTTCGATGACAAAAATTTAATTTGTCACACTAAATTTATGTCACAGGTCACTTAATGTGTCATTGTCAGCAGTTTGCAAAAACTGCCCTAACACTGCCATAGATCAAAGGTCAGCAAACTTTTTCCTAAAGAGCCAGAGAGTAAATATTTTAAGCTTTGTAGTCATAGAGGCAAAATCAAGGATATTATGTTGGTGTGCATACAGCCATGTGAAATGTAATTGGCTACACAAAAACAGACAGCTGGCTGGATTTGGGCTGTGGGTCGCAGCTGGCAAGCCCCTGCCAGCCCTTGCCAGCCCCTGCCAACCTCTGCCCTACATCTCTGATTTTAAGTGACTCACCTGGGAATATGTTCTAAGTATACATACACTTGCAATTTTATTCCCTCACCTGGGTTGAGGATCATCACTAACATGAGCCATTGTTACTGACGTGTGTGTGTCCCTCAGCACAGTGGGGGCTTCCAGCTCATTTAAACATTGATCCACAAGAAATCCTAAAAGCATGAAAATACTAGTTTTAAGATTTTAACATCAATATGATCCTACTGATATGAGACAGAGAATGGAATTAAGAGTTATACCTAGAGTGATGTAAATGATAGTTATAATTTCCATTTCTCTCTGAGTTAAGGAGTTGGTTTAAGGATATGGTTTGTCTTCAGTAAGAGGGCATACTGTTGGAGAGGCTTCGACCAACATTCTAAAGATAACTCCCAAAATCTGACTCAAAGCATCAACATTTATTATTGGTAGATTTTGCAAATGTTGGATTCAGCCAGAAAGCTACATTTATTCTCTGTACTACCCCATCTCCTGAGTCCCACTCCAGCACCTTATCTTCAGGATGATTCTTATATCTTTTCACTCATACCCACATGTGCATACCATGTGTTCAGGATGACACTCTATTCAACACAGCTTCACACGTACTAATTAAGGACCAGTGTGTGCTAGGCACTGTGCTAGGACCTGGGTAACATTGCTTTACTCTTGATTTTTAAATAGGCAGTACAAAAATCAAATGTATATATTTTTTTTGATGGCTGACACTTCTATCCTGCCTGTGGGGGAAGAGCCTGGGAGATGGGCAAGGAACTGTATGTGCTCTTGCTTATAGAAAGTCAACTATTGAACGCACTTCATTAGCTTTAATTGTTGGAAAACATACTTCGCAGATAGTAAAGTTTTGGAAATGGGTAGTCTGTCTACCACATCTTAGGTATAATTGAATGCAATAATGATGAGTATCTTATTTAAGAATTTCCTTAAGTCACTTTTAGAATTATATTTGCAAGTTGGACATTAATTATTATGGCTATTTATTTGATTGGGAGTTTTTTCAATTTTCTTGAAATGTGGTACATGGGTCATCAGAATCACCTGGGGTACTAAAGAATGCAGGTTTCTAGGCCCCAGCCCGACCTCATTCAGACTTTCTGGAGTTGAGCCCAGGGAATCTGCATCTTTAGCCAGAGTTGGAGATTCTTCTTTAGAAAAATTGGAAATTGGCCTTTATCATAATTGAAAACTTTGGCTTTATGAAAGATACTGTTGAGTAAGTGAAAAGACAAGTCATGCACTGGGAGAATGTATTTGCAAATAACATTTCTGCAAAGGGTTTGTATCTGGAATGTATAAAAAGCTCTTAAAACTCAACAATAGGGCAGGCCACGGTGGCTCAGCAGACAAGAATGCTTGCCTGCCATGCCAGAGGACCTGGTTTCGATTCCTGGTGCCTGCCTATGTAAAAAACAAAACAAAACAAAACTCAACAATAAGAAAACAAACAACCCAATTTAAAAGTGGGCAAAAGATCTGAAGAGATACTTCACCGAAGAAGATAATATATATGGCAAATAAGTATGTGAAAAGATGTTCAATATCACTTGTCATTAGGGAAATGCCAATTGAAACAATAAGGAGATATCACTATAAACCTATTAGAATGGCTAAAATCCAAAAAAACTGACAATATCAAGTGCTGGTGAGCGATGTAGAGCAACAGGAACTCTCATTCGTTAGTAGTAGGAATGCAAAATCGTACACCACTTTGGAAGACAATTTGGCAGTTTCCTGAAATGTTAAACAGACTTACCATACAACTGACCAATTACATTCCTAGGCAATTATCCAACTCATCTGAAAACTTTTGTTTACCCAAAAACCTACATGTGAATATTTACAGCAGTTTTTCTTCCAGCCCAAAACTGGAAAATACCAAGATGTCTTAACATAGGTGAATGGATAAAGAAACTGCAGTACATCCAAACAATTCAATAGCACTTAACAATAAAAATAATGAGATATTGTTTCACTCACCAATGCAGGTGAATTATAAATGCATTTTGCAAGTGAAAGAAGCCAGACTAAAAAGGTTTCACACTATATGATGCATTCTACGATATTCTAGGGAAAAAAAACAAAATATGGGGGCAGAAAACAGATGAGTGGTCACCAGAGTTTTAGACAGGAGGGTGTGTTTGACTAAGGGAAGCAATTTTTAGAGTAAAGGAACTAATCTGAGCGATATTGTGACAGTGGATACATGAATCTTAGGCATTTGTTAAAAACAGAGGACTTTACAGTGCAAGAAGTGAACCTTAATATATGCAATTTTAAAAATTCAACCAGGAATTCAAGAGATCTCAAGATAGAATGTAGATTCTGTGTCACAAATATTTGACATAACCTCACTGATGATGAAGAGGGAGAAAATGGTGTTGATCTTAGTAACTTCGGGAAATGGTGTTTTAATCAGGAACTGCTAAGACAAACAAAAAGAACTGTCTATAGGCACTGTACTCTAGTTGGTGCATTTGTTCCTCACAGGGGCATGAGTTAATAATTCTGAATGTGCTGTACATGATTATTGGAACTGAACAAATAAATAAATGGATGACATCTGGTGAGAACCAGGTTTCTTGTGGTTGGAGAGGGAGGTTATAGATGAGCAATGAGAAGAAGTAGAATGAATCACTTGGTAATGGATTAGAATCAGAAACTTCAATACAAATGCATGTTTGGATTAATATTGATACCAATGAATATGTATGGAACTAATTATAGATATGTTTGTATCTATATATATATATATTTCATAGCTGTCTGAAGAAGGAGCCTATCAACAATGACACCCCAGTAACAATAAACACACTTACTACCCACATCTTGGTTTCTAATACTTTTCTCCCAAGAGAGAAACCAGGGCTCTTTGGAGAAGTGGCTGATTCTAGAGTGGGGAGGGAATGTACAAGATTAGCCTAGAACATCTTGTAGTGCCTGTAAAGTAGTGCTTTAAAAACAAAGGATGGAGGCATATCAAAGGGATGCAGGAGCCAGCTTGAAAGAACTCCTAATGGCCAAAGATGGAATAATTTGAGCAGCAAAATAAATAATATAATATTGTATTATAACAAATCAAGAATTCTACATGAATCCATACTGTTATAAACCACTGAATAAGTAAATAAATGAGAAAGAAGAGACAAATCTTCTGTACATAGGAATTCCAGATACTTTAAATAGATAGTCTTCCTTCAAAGAGGCAGAGCATTACTCTACAGCTGTGAAAAAGTAGAATATAAAAGGGGTGGGTGAGTAGCATCACAGTGGGGAAACCTGGAAAGCTTTGCTTCAACTGGGTGCTCAGGGCCACTGTCATTAGTGATGAGTCACGAAAGACAGTGTGCCTCTCATATGACATGATAAAAATAGGACTTCATCTCTGTGGTCTTCCTCCTCCAAACTCATAATCCCAGTCTGCTTAAGGAAAAAAATCAGACCAATCCAAATTGAAGGGCATCGTAAACGTAGCTGACCAGCACTCCTCAAAACTGTCAAGGCCATCAAAAACAAGAAGGTCTAAGAAACTATCATAATGAAGAGGAAGCTAAGGAGACATGAAGACTAAATGTCACGTGCTAGCTTGGATAAGATCCCAGAAGAGAAAAAGAAGACATTAGAGAAAAATCAGTGAAATCCAAATAAAAGGTGAGATAATGTATCCTTATTGGCTCTAGTCATGACAAATGTACAATAGTAAGATACAGGGAAAGCTGGGTGCAAGGTATATGGAGACTCTACTATCTTTGCACTTTTTCTGTAAACTTTTAAAATTAAAAGTTTATGCAAATTTAAAAAGCATATTGAAGTAAAATATCAATTATGGGCATATTATAAAAGAGCATTTACAGAAAGATCACAATTTCAGATAACTGATATGTGAAAGTGCCCCCGAGACCAATAAAATAAGTATGTGTGTGTGTACCCAGAGATGGGAATATAGGTAACGTTTATTTCTTCTTTGTGCTTATCTGTATTTTTCTAATGCTGTGTTTTATATCTGACAGGTATGACTTAAACTTGAACAGTAGTTTAAAAAGTTATACTAAAATGAATTAATAGAGTGGTGGGAAGAGGAGAGATGGGCTGCTCCTGGGGAACCAAGGCTGTTATTTTTCAGGCTGGGATCCTTAAACTCACTCAGGAAGCAGTAACCCAGTTTAGATGAGATGACTGAACTAGCATGCTGAATGCCTGGGTCTCCATGACCGTCATTACTGAGTCACAGCGAGAGAATGGCCCCATCATTCCTAGAAGAAATAAGCAAGTTGAGGTTAAGTGACTCCATCAAGGCCGCAGAGGTGGTGAGCATGCTAAGCCATCTTGTGGAGTGTTTTCTTCAGACCCACTCTCACCGGAATACAGGGAAGCAGATGTGTTTTATTTGAGCTATACCATGTTCCAAAATCACTTGTATATGAATACCTTCAGGCAGGGCCACTTCTCTCCATTTTGGCTATAGAAAGCCCAGCTCACATGGTATTTTTTTAACTTCCCAGTCCCTGAAGGCATTTGAATTTGGGATGCTTGATTTAAGTATAGTTGTAGGGGTGGAATCCCATGTATAGGTTTAGAAGTTCTGAGATTATACAGGTAGATGTGCTTTTTGTGTTATTGTTAAGAACTTTTGTCTAATCTACGTCATGACAATTTTCTCTTATGTTTTCTTCTGGAAGTTTTATAGTTTTGCATTTTGATCTATAATCCATTTTGAGTTTATCGTAGTATAATGTATGAGTCATAGGTTGAGGTTCATTTTGTTGCACATGAATGTTTCATTGGTCCAGCACCATTTGTTGAAGACACTATCCTTTCTCCATTGAATTGCCTTTGTACCTTTGTCAAAAATCAGTTGACTATCTGTGCATCTATTTCCAGCCTTTCTATTTTCTTTAACTGACCTGTATGCCTATCATTTTCTAATTCTACACTACCTTGATTACTGTAGCTTTATAGTAAACCTTGAAGTAGGGGAATGGCTAATCTAAATCCTTTCTATGTAAGTATATGTGTGTGTGTGTGTGTGTGTGTGTGTGTATATATAATCAGTTTGGTGATAGCTACAAAAAACTCTACTGGGATTTTTATTTTGAATACATAGAGTAAATTGGGGAGAAATGGCATCTTAACAGTATTGAGTCTTCCAGTCCTGGAACATGGTATATCACTTCATTTATATAGGTCTGCAATTATTTTTTTCATCAGTTTTATAGTATTTGACATACGGATCCTGCCCGTATTGTCATGGAATTATAACTATTTCCACTACTATTATAAATATACATATCTATATATAAATTTTGAAGTTTGACTATTCCTTGCTAGCATATAGAAAGAAAATTGAACTTTTTGTTTGTTTTTATGCTGACCCTGTTTTTGCTAAACTCACTTACTTTTTCTAGGAGCTGTTTTGTAGATTCTTTGGTATTTTTTATGTAGACAGCTATAATGAAAGACAATTTTAGTTCTTCCTTTCCTAACTGTGTACCTTTATTTCTTTGTTTTATTGCTCTGGCTAGAACTTTCAGCATAATATTGAATAAGAGTGGTGAAGCCATCCTTGCCTTCTTTCTGATCTTGGGTGGCAGGTGCCTCAGTACTCCTGTCCCTCCCCCTGGTTATTGTTCTGGACCCAGGAGTAGTTTTTTTTTTTTTTTTTCTGTTTCCTTCTGATAGCTGCCCTAAATTTTCGCCAGTGCTCCCAAGGCTAACAGTGCTGGTTGCCTGTTCCCGCACAGATTAAGTGGGAAATAGGGGAGAAGGGTCTGCGGGGCATTAAGCGTCCCTTCAACAGCAACTGCTTTCCCTTTGCCCAGGTCAAGGGACACTCGTTAAAACTTTCTCCTTTCTTTTTATGTGAGCATATAGTGAATTTATGGAAATAAACTTGAAAAGGTGCAAATGGCACCCCCACCTCCACTTCAACAGTTCCAAGGGGTTTTACATTCTCACATCACAACACTGGCTCCTACCACACCACAAAGCACCCTGTTGAACTCTTAACTGAGTGCAGATGCATGTTCCCCTATAAGCCAGCACCTACGTCTCATCTGTCCTGGCAGGCCCATCTCTCCTTAGATTTGGGGCCAGTTTGCTGGGCTACAGACTCAGGTTTTTGACAGATTCCAGAAAACTCATGAACTTGTCACTTGTCTGGCTTTTTTCATTATAAGGATGAGTACAAGTCTTTCTGGGTTTTCACATCCTTCAACAGACGTAAAAATAGCTTTGGGGAATAAAAATTAAGACTTTCCCTATAGCGAGGCAGGCATCCACATAGAGATGGCTCTGGTTCCTGGCTTAACTTAAATGGAAATTTTACAATGTCTGCAACCCTGATTCCTACCAATGAAGAAAGAGGATGTCCTCAAATTCCTTCTGCACAAATCCACTTGGGTGGTACCAACCTTGGCTCTCAGATGGAACAATTCTTCTACAAAAGGAAAAATGATGTCTATCATTGAAATCTAAGAAGAACCTGGAGAAAGTTATTTGAGAATCTCAGGTCAGGCTATTCTTGTGATTGAAAACCAAAAGCATGTCCTACAGGGAACCTTGCCAATATGCTGTTCTGACATTTGCTGCTATCCAGGTAGCAAGTTCTTTTGTTGGGTGCTTTATTCCTGGAACTTTCTGTAATCAGATTCAGGCTTTTCATGTTTTGGTAATTACTCACTCCAGAACTGACCATTAGCTTCTCCCCAAGACATGTGAAGTTAACCTGCACATCCACCACTGCTCTACCACAGAACCCTCTGCTCTCCATGTACACTGCTATCCTATCTAAGACAAGAGAGCACATTCATTGGGTCTGATGTGAGGGATGCTGGCCTGTGAGGTCTCATACATGAATGGCACTATTTCCTCTGAGCCCCTGTGGGAAGTCATACCTTATCTTTACCTCTACAGGGATCCCTAAGAGATTGAAAAGGAGGAGCAGACCCCTGCTGAAAAGGCAGAACTAAAAAGGAGTTTCAGAGAAAATGTATTTCTCATGTTTCCAGGTTTACCACAATTCATCCTAAGTCACAGATTAGTCTGAAGTTTCCTGATGAAGAGTGAAATGTTCTGCTCGTCTTGAAGACTGGTCCAGAGTACAAAAATAAGGTTGATGGAAAATAAATCTCTGTCTAGAAAATAATAATAACAACAGTAATAATAATAGCATTTAAGAAATGAGCTTAAAAAGACTTTAGAATAGATTTAAGGTGGATTCCACAGGAATAATAAAATGAAAAGAATGAAATGATATTTAATGTTTATTGAGCATTTGCTCTGGGACAAATCCTTTTACATGCATTTTAGCAATATATCTTCACAAAGAGTCCTGTAAAGTTTCCCTGTTTTACAGATTAGGAAACTGAGGCTCAGACATATGAAACGACTTGCCCAAAGCTACAGAGCCAGGAAGTGTCGGAGAAAGGTTTAAACTTCCGTTAAATTGTGAGGTAGAAGACCATTGGAATCCTAATATTCTCAAGGTGAAAAGAACCTTAAAAACCATCTTGTTCAGTTCCCTTATTTTGAGAATAAGGAAATTAAACCCAGTGATCATAGTCACTCAGTCATTTATTGCAGGGCCAGAACCAGAACACGTTTGTTCACTTTAGTCCAATGTAGTTTCTTCAACCTATTTAATGAGACTGAACAGACTGACTCAGCACAGAGTGATAATCATTTTCCCATGTGTGCTGATTTGCATCTGTTATGTACCCCAGAAAAGCCATGTTCTTTTAATCCATGCCTGTGGGTGCAGATCTATTGTTGGTGAGACTTTTTGCTTAGGTTGTTTCCATGGAGATGTGATCCAGCCCATTCAAAGTAGGTCTTAATCCCCTTGCTGGAATCTGTTATGAGATGGTAAAAGTCAGAGACATTTTAGAGAGAGATCAGAGAGAAAGAAAACTCTCCAGGAGGAGCAAGAAGGATCCACAGGAGCTGAGAGAAGAATCCAGGAGAGAAGAACCAGCAAATATTGCCATATGTCAGAGGAAACCTGGATACCAGTAGCCTTTCCTCAGAGAAGGTATCTCCCTCTTGATACCTTAATTCAGGCATTTTCATGGGCTCAAAATTGTAAATTTGTAACCTAATAAATCCCTTTGGAAAAGCCTGATATATTGCATTCCAGCAGCTTTAACAAACCAAAACAGATTTTGGTACCAGAGAAGTGGGGTCCTGTGATCCCCAAATACCAAAAATGCCAGAATGGTTTTGTTAATGGATAAAGGGAAGATTCTGGAAGAACTGTGAGGAGTTTGAAAGGAAAGGCTTAAAATACATTGAAGAGACTGTTGGTAGAAATATAGATTCTAGAGATACTTCCAATGGGGACTTAGACAGAAATGATGAATGTGTCATTGCAAACTGGGAGGAAGGTAAGCCTTCTTTTAAAATGGCAGAGAATTTGGCAAAATTGAGACCTGATGTTGGATGGAAGGTAGAGGTTGAAAGTGATGAGCTTGGATATCTAGCTGTGGAGATTTCCACACTAAATGTGGAAAATGCAGCCTGTCTTCTCCTTAAAGCTTAGAGTAAAGTAAAAGAGAAAAGGGATAAGGTGAGAACTGAACTCTTGGGTACAAAGAAACCATAAATTTGATGGTATGAAAAATTCTGGGCTCCCAGAAACTGAGACCCCAGAGGCTAGTACCCCATGTGAGGATTTAACCCAATATAGGAGAACCAGTCAGCCATGTGAGTAGGAGTCAGGATCGGAAGTGGAGTTATCCAGAAAGGATCTGTGGAAAGTCCTATTGTCTGATGGCTGGGACCTCTATATGCTGCCTGCCAAACTGACAAATTTTTTTTTGTGAGATCTATATGAACAGAACCATTACCAGCCTGGGCTAAAAGAGACAGATTAAAAGAAAAACAACTTCATAAGCAGAACCATGGAAGCTAAGGTCTGGAGCCAAGAAACCTTGGGCGAGGAGAGCAGATGCACCCATGCACATGGACAGGATAAGTTTGCCCTGGAATTTGTGGAGGGCAGGCCTTCTGCCCCATTGTTCAAGAAGAGTGCTGCCACATCAAGGTTCTCAGATGCCTAGGGAAATGAGGGAGGCTTGACCTCCCCATTGTTCAGGAAGAGTGTTGCTGCCCCAGGCCTCTTTACAGTATATTTACTTACATAGTTGAAGTCTTTTTTTTTCTTTGTATGCTGTATGTTGGGGGTCACATTTCATTCTTTTTCCATATGAGTATTCCCTTATGGCAGCACCATTTGTTGAATATTTTGTTTGTTTGTTTTTGATGGTTTCTTTGTTGGTTTGGGAAGTGCATAGGCCTGGATTGAACCTGGGTCTCCTGCATGGCAAGCGGCAATTCTACCACTGAACTACCTCGCACCCCCAGTATATTAACTTATATGCTTTAAAGGTATAGGTAACGGTAAGCAACAGTAGGCAGCGTATGTGTTCAAGCCAGTCTTCTTCCTGAGATGATCCCCAAAAGACTCATCCCAGCAGTCAATTTCACTCTGGGTGACTGGGTGGAGCCTATTCCCCTGGGATTGGGGATAGCCTGGCCACCACCCCACTATTCAGGAGAGGTGAGAGTGTGCCCCAGAGATGGTAAAGAGTCCAGCTGCCCAAATGCTTGAAGAGAGTGGGGCCAAGAACATGGCAGTCTCCCCAGAGCCTGGAGATATTGGAACCCTCATTCCAGTGTCTGGAGAGAACAGAGCTTCTATGCAAGCCCTTGAAAAGTGTGGGAGTGCCACCCTCTTAAGCCCTGATGATAAGACATCTTTCTGTTGATGACTCTCAGACTTTGAAAATTAATAAAGCATGCCCTGCAGGTTTTTGGAACTATTTGGAATCTTTGACCCTTATTTTCCTTCCAATTTCTCCCTATGGAAATGGGAATGTTTGTCCTGTGATTGTTCCTCCTTTGTATATTGGAAGCAGATAACTTGTTCTAAGTTTCACATGTCCTCAGCCAGAGGAAAATTTTGCCTTAGGAGAAACCACACCTGTAACTGATTTTGATAGAACTTTGTACTTAATATTGTTTCTGAAATGATTTAAGGCTTTTGTGATATTGTGATGGATGTATTTTGCATATGGAAAGAACATCTTTTTGGGGTCCAGAAAGTGTGCTGATTTGAATCTGTTATATACTCCATAAAAGGCCATGTTCTCTTAATCCATCCCTGTCGGGGGAGACTCATTGCTGGGCAGGAACTTTTGCTTAGGTAGTTTCCGTGGGGATGGGACCCAGGCCACTCAAGGTGGGTCTTAATCACCTTGCTGGATATGAGAAGATAAAAGGCAGAGACATTTTGGAGAAAAACTGAGAGAAAGAAAATATCCCCAGGAGAAGTCGGAAGTATCCACAGGAGCTGAGAAAGCCATTTTGAATCCAGAATCCAGGAGAGAAGGAACAGCAAATGTTGCCACTTGCCTTCCCATATGACAGAGGAACCCTGGATGCCAGCAGCCTTTTCTTAGAGAAGGTACCTCTTAATGCCTTAATTCCGGCATTCTCCTGACCTTAGAACTGGAAAGTTAGTAACCTACTACATCCCCTTTGTAAAAGTCAATCCATTTTTGGTATATTGCATTCCAGCAGCTTTAGCAAACCGAAACATCATGATTCCTCTTTACAGTGTATTTACTTATATACTTTAAAGGTGTATGTTAATAATAAGCAATAGTAAGCAGCATATGTGTTCAAGCCAGTCTTCTTCCTGATATGGTCCCCCAAAGACTTGCCCTGGCTGTCAATTTCACTCTGATCACATAGACTAATCCTACCTTCCATATATCCCCATTTCCCAAGATCTCTCTACTATAACCTCTGTCTCCTTCAGGTCCTCTGAGCAGTGGATCCAAGGAAAAGAGGAGGGTGGAAGGCTCTGGAACAAACTCTTTTGAAGGAGAGAAATGTGAAGTAGATGCATTAAAAGCAAAAAATTTACACCAAGAGAGAATGTCCCTGAGAAACCTAAAGACAATGGAAATTAAAAACATGTTCCAAGCAAGGCTAACAATATAAAAGTTAATTTGAGGCTTCTCAAAAGGACCCCTGAGAGGATTGCGCTTATTTGTTTATAGTTTGGCATGTTACTCTAACAAAGTGATTTGTAATATTTTGTAGTCATATATCATATTCGATCCATTTAATGTCAAATAAAAGGATAATAATAACACCTTATATTTGTATATTGCTTTACAGCTCACTAAGCACTTTTATAGCCATGATCTCATTTGATCATTACAGTAATATTACGAAGTAGCCAAAGAAGGTTATTATTAATCCCCTTTTAGAGAGGAAGAAATTGAGGCTCAGAAAGATAAAATGAGTTGCTCAAGATCATACAGCTCATAAGTAGGGGCCAAGACCAGAATCCAGCATGTGGGACAGAGTAGGGCTAGAAAAGAACAATTGAAGAATTAAGTGTGGACAAGGCTAAAAATTTTTTTCTATTTCATAGATTCAGGTTAAAACCAAGATCTCAAGTTGGGTTACTGAAAGAGAGCTTGAAAAGTATATTGGCATTATGGTGCAACAATACGTGAAGGGATCAGAAGGTGAAACTTCTCTGTAAATAGAGACTGGACTGGCAGCTTCAAGATAGGTATAACTTTCAGGACTTCACTGGGGAAAGCGATGAGTGCTAATGAATGATGATTGCTAATGAAATCCAAGAATGCCTTAGAAAAGTCACAGAAAGCCAAATAACTTGAACTCTACTTTTGTCTATTAAAGAGGAAGAAAGGAAGGAAGGAAGGAAGGAAGGAAGGAAGGAAGGAAGGAAGGAAGGAAGGAAGGAAGGAAGGAAGGAAGGAAGGAAGGAAGGAAGG
>PVIY010041142.1:0-21857 GCA_004026745.1 Myrmecophaga tridactyla
TGGAAATAGCCCTCAATATTTGAAATTAATCCTGTTTCACAAGATGAAACTGCCACAGAATGCCCTCAGGCAATTGGCTTGAACTATAGTTCAAGTTCATTTCATGACCCACTCCAAACACCCCTCTTTTCTTCAAGACTTCTAACTAGACTATAGTCCCAACAGGCTTGAAAGGTGAGGTACAAAGCATAACCAATGAGGAGGTTTGCCAAATTGAATTTTCCGATATATATATAGACAGAAATCAGGGGAATGTGTGTGGGAATAGTTGTTTAAGGGTTTGGGATAATGCTGGAAGGAATATAAAGTTGGATCAGGTTGACTTTATCGATAAGGGCCCACTAAGCAGAGACTCTCATTCAGTGTTGTAGCTTAAGAGGTTAGAAAGGACATTAACAGTTTGTTTGAGTGGTTGTCTGAAACATAGATCAAAAGGTAGCTGACATTACCTGAAGTACAGATACCAGAACTGCCCTGATATAATGTAGATGAGGGAATCCAAAGGCTTAGAGAGGGTGGATTGATCATAGAAGACCTGCTTTGTTTTAGTATGCAAGCCTCCAATACCAGAAACAGAATGGCTTTTTAAATGCAGACTTTATTAAGGTGCAAGCTTACAGTTCTAGGCTGTGAAAATGTCCAAATTAAAGCAAGTCTATAGAAATGTCCAAATTAAGGCACCAACAAGAGGTTACATTTACTCAAGCAAGGGTGATAAAGTTCAGGGTTTCTCTGTCAATTGGAAAGGCACATGGTGAACATGAGAACATCTGCTAGCTTTCTCTCCAGGCTCCTTGCTTCATGAAGCTCCCCCAAGGGTGTTTTCCTTCATCTCCAAATGTCTCTGGCTGCTTGGGCTCTCATGATTCTCATTGCTCTCTGGCTTTCTCCAAAATCTTTCCTCTTTTAAAGGATTCCAGTAAAGTGATCAAGACCCACCTGGAAAGAGTGGAGTCACATCTCCCTCTAATCCAAGGTTAATACCCACAATTGAGTGAGTCACATTACTGTGAAGATAATCTAATCAGGTTCCAACCTACAATACTGAATAGGGATTAAAGGAAACTGCTGCTTCCATCAGATAGATCACTATTAAAACATGGCTTTTCTTGGGTACATAATCCTTTCAAACTTGCACATGTTTGTACACCCCAGGAATGTCCAGAGGACACACATTTTACCAGGAATTTGAGGAATGAATTTGTGAGACTAGCGCCATTATTCCTGAAGAGCTCTGTAGTTACCCTTCTCTGTAGGTCAGATATAAATGTGGGAACTGCTGTCACTGAGCTAGAATCCTTAAACATCATGGAGATGATCAGATCCCAAGTTGGCAGAAGCCAAGTGACAACAGTTAATAGCTATAGACAAGGTGGGTGTGTTTACTGTAATGGATAGGAAATGCAAATCAGGAGTCAAAATAATCTAACTCACAGAGACTTTTGGCATTGACTAATAGAGCATGGGGTGCCTAGAAGTAAAACAGATGGGCAGTTACTAAATTCTTGTTTGAGCTGTATAAATAGAAGAGTTCTAGGTCAAGTGAACAGAAGTATAACTTGAGTTACAAAAACAGAAAGCCATAGCCCCTTAATCAATTTCCAGCCTTGAGACAGTTACAGACCCAGAGCCCCTCAAATGAGGGGAGGGCTGGGTACCCTTGGGGAAGGACTGTGTTACACGGCCAAAAATTTACACTGTTAACCTTCTTCCCAGCCTTCCCCAAGGAGACATATGACCTTTTACCAGGGTAACTGTGCACTGGGGAAAAGGAAATGATTGGATATTTCATGAATTACTAGTCACTGTCTCAGGAGTGACACTGATTCCAAGTGATGAAAAATGTCACTCTGGTTCACCAGAGTAGGGGCTTTGGAGGTCAGGTGATTGATGGTGTTTTAGCTCAGATCCTTCTCACATTAGGTCCCTAGAACCATTCTGTGGTTATTTCCCCAGTTCAAGAATGCATAATTGGAATAGACATACTCAGCAACTGGCAGCACCCCCACATTGGTTCCTTGACTCATTTCATGCAAGCTATTTTGGTTGGAAAGGCCAAGGGGAAGCCATTAGAACTGCCCTTAACTAGCAAAATAATAAATCAGAAGCACTACTGGGTTCCTGGAGGGATTGCAGAGATTAGTGCCATGCCTGAGGACTTGAAGGATGCAAGGATGGTGGTTCCCACCACCTCCCCAATCAACTCTCCCAGTTGGTCTGTGCAGAAAACAGATGGATCTTGGGGGATGATAGAGGATTATTGTAATCTTAACCAGGTGGTGACTCCAATTGCAGCTGCTGTCCCAGATGTGGTATCAGTCCTTGAGCAAATCATCATGTCACCTGGTACCTGGTATGCAGTTATTGATCTGGTAAATGATTTTTTCTCAAGAGGTGTCACTAAGGACCACCAGAAACAGTTTGTTTTCAGCTGGCAAGGCCAGCAGATAGTTTCACTGTCCTACTCAGGGATATATCAACTCTCCAGCCCTATGTCTTAATCTTTTCAGCAAAGCACTTGATCATTTCTCCATCCTACAAAACATCACACTGGTACATTATGTTGATGATATCATGCTGATTGGACTTAGTGAGCAAGAGCTAGCAACTATTCTAGACTTACTGGCAAGATATTTGCCTATTGAGGATGGGAGACAAATCCAACAAAAATACAGGGGTTTCCTACCTCAGTGAAATTTTGAGGTGTCCAGTGGTGCGGGGCATGTTGAGATATCCCTTCTAAGGTGAAGAATAAGCTGTTACATCTGGCCCTTCCTGTGACCAAAAAAGAGGCACAATGACTAGTTAGCCTCTTTCGATTTTGGAGACAACATACTGTTCATTTGGAATTGTTTAACCAAGTGACCAGGAAAACTGCTAGTTTTGAGTAGGCACCTGAAAAATAGGCTCTAGTGTGTCAGATCCAGTCTGCTGTGCAAGCTGCTCTGCCACTTGGGGCATATGACCCAGCAGATCCAATGGTGCTGGAAGTGTCAGTAGCAAATAAGGATGCTGTCTGGAGACTTTGGCAGTCCTCATTGGAGAATCACAATGCATGCCCTTAGGATTTTGGAGTAAAGCCTTATAATCCTCTGCAAATATCTTCTCTAATTTTGAGAAACAGCTTTTGGCCTGCTCCTGGGCCTTAGTAGAGGCTGAACGCTTGAGCATGTACCACCAAGTTAACAGGAGACCTAAGTTGTCTATCATAAGCTGGGTGGTCTAACCCACCAGGCCGTAAAGTTGAGTGTGCACAGCAGCATTCCATCATCAAATGGAAATGTTATATAAGAGGTTGGGCTTGAGCATGTCCCGAATGCACAAATAATCCCTTAGCCCCCACACCTGCTACATTACATTCTTTATCCTAGCCCAGAACTATGAACTCTGCATGATGAGCAGATATTACCCAAAAGTGAACAGCTGCAACACTACAGCCCCATTTTGGGATGTCCCTGAAGGACAGTGGTGAGAGGAAATCCTCCCAGGGAGTGGAACTTTGAGCAGTGCACCTGGTTGTTCACTTTGCCTGGAAGAGAACTGGCCAGAGGTAGGTCTGTACACTGATTCAAGGGCTGTTCCTAATTGAATGACTGGTCAGGGACTTGGAAGAAACATGATTGGAAAATTGACAACAAAGAGGTCTGAGGAAGAAGTATATGAATAGACCTTTCTGGGGCAGGGGGAAATTGAAGATCTTTGTATTTCATGTGAATCCTTAACAGAGGATGACTTCAGAAGAAGAAGGTTTTAAAAATCAAGTGAATGAGATGACCCATTCTGTGGATACCAGCTATCCTCTGTCCCCAGCCACACCTGTTGTTGCCCAATGGGCTCACGAACAAAGTGGGAATGGTGGCAATGATGGAAGTTATGCATGAGCTCAATAACATGGACTTCTACTCACCAAGGCCCACCTTCCTACAGCCACTGCTGATTTCCCGGTCTGCCATTAGCATAGTCACACACTCAGTCCCTGATATGGCACCATTCCCTGAGATGATTATCCTGCTATTTGGTGGCAGGTTGATTATATTGGACAACTTCCATCATGGAAGAGTTAGTGATTTTTTCTAATTAGGATAGACACATACTACATATATTGGTTTGTCTTCCTTGCATTCAATGCTTCTGCAAAAACAACCATCCGTGGATTTACAGAATGCCTTATCCAGCATCATGTATTCCACACAGCAGTGCTTCCAATCAAGGAATCCACTTCATGGTAAATGAAGTGCAGGAATAGGTACATGTTCATGGAATTCCCTGGTCTTGCCATGTTCTCCATCATGCAGAGGCAGCTGGGTTGATAGAATGGTGGAATGGCCTTTTGAAGGCCCAATTACTGTGCCAATTAGGTGGCAATACCTTGCAGGGCTGGAGCAGTGTTCTCCAGGAGGTTGCATATGCTCTGAATCAGCATCTACTCTATGGTGTCATTTCTCCCTTACCCAGTATTCATGGGTACAGGATCAAGGGCTGGAAATGGGAGTGGCACCACTCATTATCACCACTAGTGGTCCACTAGAAAAAGTTTTACTTCCTGTTCCTGCAACCTTAAACTCTGCTGATCTACAGGTCTTAGTTCCTAAAGGAGGAGTGTTCCTACCAGTAGACACAACAATGATTCCATTGAGCTAGAAGTTAAGAATGCCACCTAGTCACCTTGGGCTTCTCATGCCTTTGAATCAACTGGTAAGGACATGGATTACTGTGTTATCTGGGGTGATTGATCCTGACTATCAATGGAAAATAGCGCTTTAACTACACAATAGTGATAAAGAAGAATTTGCCTGAAATACAGGAGATCCCCTAGGGCATCTCTTTGTACTACCATGCCTTGTGATTAAAGTCAGTGGAAAACTGCAATGACCCAATCCAGGTAGAACTATCAATGGCCCAGAAACTTCAGGAATGAAGGTTTGGATCACCCCACATAGCAAAGATCCATGACTAGCTGAATTCTTGCTAAGGATAAGGGAGCATGGAATGGATAGTGGAAGAAGGTAGTGACAAATATGAACTACAACCATGTGACCAATTACAAAAATGAGGACTGTGATGGTATGAATATTTCCTCCTTGATTTGTGGTGTTGTATTTGTATATAAGGCAAATATCCAGTTTTCTTCTTATCATATGACGTATATTGTATTGTTCATGTTATATATTTAAGTTAAAGGATATCAAGTTTAAGAGTGAATGTTACCTAAGGACTTTCACCCTATTCTGGAGGGATTTAGTGCATTTCTGTTTGTACACAGAACACCCACATATTATTAGGTGAAACATATGTCAGTTATTGTGTTCTATTTAGAAATTAAGCACATTTTAAGGTGATGTGTATAGCTGCTACATTGACACTTGGTCAGGTGATGGTGCCCAGTTGTCTGATCAGGCAAGCACTAGCCTAACTGTTACTACAAAGATACTTTGTAGTTAGCTGATAAAATAGAAGACCAGTGAACTAAATCATCAGTCAATTGATTGCATCTGTGCTGATTACATCTACACTCAATTGAGAATTTGTCCTCTGCAAAGAAGAGAATCCAGTTAGTTGGATTTGATCCAATCAGGTGAAGACTTTCAAGGGAGAAGAGAGAATTTTCACTTTTTCTTCGGCCATCAAGCCCCCCTCCCCCCATCTAGTTCCTTGACACCCTTCTTGGGAGTTGTCATCCTCACAGCCTGTGCTACAGATTTTTGACTCTTTCACCCACACGGTTGTGTGAGACACTTTTATGAATCTCATATTTACAGATATCTCCTGTTAGTTCTATTTCTCTAGAAAGCCCTGACTAACAAAGCCTATAAAATAAGAAGAGTAAATATAGAATAAATTCAAGCTACTTTTTAGAAATCTTCCTTCCCAAATGACTGCAGTTGTAGTGCCCTCCCAGATTCTTTAGCTCTTCATAAGCATATTTAGTCTAGTGCTTATTAACTACTTTCTTGTACTAGTAAAAATTATATTCACATATATTCATATATAGGTGCATATAAGAATATTCACATATATATATATATTTTCTAGACTGTCAACTCAAGGAATGAAAATGTTCTGTTCTTTTCAACTTTGTATCATCAGAGCACTTAGTTAACTGTTTTGCATCTATACTGTCATTAATCTCTGTTAAACTTAGTAAAAATATTTCAAGATATCAGAGAAAAAACAAGTAATGGAAAATTTATTGGATCATGATGCAAAAGAAGGTGAACCTGCTATTTGAGTTTCTTTATTCTTGGAAGGATCTAGTGAATCTGAAATAATGAGCTGAGACACTAAGACAGTGTGGTGCCTTAGGCAAAATTCCAGAACTAGGGGTAAAAAATTCCATTCTTTGTCTGTCCAGGTGCCCTAGGTTTTGTGTTGAAGAAACAAGACAATACATCCTAGAATTATAGTAGTCCTCCCAGTTACCAAAGTCATATTTTAAATTGCTTAAGCCTGTATTAAGTGATAGGAGATTTCTGCTGCCCTTAAATTTTCCACTAGCCAAAAGAAGTCATTTGTCTCTGGGGTAATTTGTTCCCTTACTCATGAAATTAATTCTGACTATTTGATCAAGTTGGAGTCTGCAAGGTTTCTCTACTGCAGTTATTTATTTATTTTTCTACAGTCATGCCTCAGCAATATTGTGTTCTGTTCCAGACCACTGCAATAAAGCAAATACTGCCATAAAATCAGTCACAAGAAATTCTGGTTTCCTGGTGCATATTAAAGTTATGTTTACACTATTTGGTATTCTATTAAGTGTGCAATAGCATTATGTCTAAAAAACAATGTAAATAGCTCAATTAAAAAATACTTTATTGCTAAACAAAAGTGCTAGCCACCATCTGAGCCTTTAATGAGTTATGATCGTTTTGCTGCTGGAGGGTCTTACCTCAGTGTTGATGGCTACTAATCAGGGTGGTGATTGCTGAAGGTTGAGGTGGCTGTGGCAGTTTACTAAAATAAGACAAAAATGAAGTTAGCTGCAAAAATGGACTCTCTCTTTAACGAAATATTATTTGGCAGCAATCAATGCTGTTTGATAGCATTTTACACACCGTAGAACTTTTCTCAAAATTGAATTCAGTCCTCTCAAACCCTGCTACTGCTTTATAAGCTAGGTTTATGGAATATGTCAAACCTTTGTTGTCATTTAGCAATGTTCACAGCATCTTCACTAGGGGTACCTTCCATGTCAAGAAATAACTTTCTTTGTCCATCCATAAGAAGCCACACCTCATCCGTTCAAGATTTATCATGAGATTGCAGAAATTCAGTTATATCTGCAAATTCCACTTCTAATTCTATTTATTTTGTTATTTCTACCACATCTGCATGTATTTCCTACACTGAAGTCTTGAACTCCAAAAAGTCATCAATGAGGCTGATGACTTTTAAGGAGTTCAAGTCCTAAATGAGTAGGGCTTCCAAAGTCCTATTCATTTTACTATTTTGACCTCTTCCCATGAATCATGAATGTTATAAATGGCATGTAGAATGGTTAATCTTTTCCAGAAGGTTTTCAGTTGACTTTGCCAAGACCTCAATCACTATATATGGCAGCTATTGCCCTACAAAATGGTTTTCTTAAATAATAAGACTGGATAGTCAAAATTACTCCTTGATCCATGGGCTGCAGAATGTATGTTGTGTTAGCAGGCATGAAAACCACAGTAATCTCCATCAGAGTTCTTGGGTGACCAGGAGCATTGCCAATGATCAGTCATATTTTGAAAGGAATCTTTTTTTATTAGCAATAGGTCTCTATAGTAGGTTTAAAAAATTCAGTAACCTATATGGTAAATAGATGCGTTGCCATCCAGACTTTGTTTTTCCATTTACAAAGCACAGACTGAGTCCATTTAGCCTAGCTCTTAAGGGCCCTAATGTTTTCAGGATGGTAAATGAGCATTGGATTCAACTTAATCCAAGCTGCATTAATCCAGAACAAGAGTGTCAATATCTCTTTTGAAGCTTTGAAGCCAGGCATTGATTGACTTTTTTTTCTCTAGCTAGAAAATTCCTAGGTGCCATCTTCTTCCTTTATAAGGCTGTTTTGTCTCCATTTAAAATCTGTTGCTTACTCTAGCCACCTTCATCAGTGACCTTGGCTAGATCTTCTGGATAGCTTGCTGTAGCTTCTACATCAGCACTTGTTGCTTTTGTGTTATGGAGATGACTTCTTTCCTTACACCTCATGAACTAACCTCTGCTAGCTTCAAACATTTCTTCTGCAGCTTCCTCACCTTCCTCAACCTTCCTAGAACTGAAAACAGTTGGGACCTTGCTCTGGATTAGGCTTTGGTTTAAGGGAATACTGTGGCTAGTTTGATCTTCTGCTCAGACCACTCAAACTTTCTCCATATAAGCTATAAGGGTGTTTTGTTTTCTTATCATTTGAGAGTTCACTGGAGTAGCACTTAATTTCCTTTGAGAACTTTGTATTCTCAAGTTGTATAACTTATGTTGCTTGGGTCTCTTACATGAAAAGGACCAAGGCCCCAAAACTTTGAAAAGCCACTAGATTTCTCAGATAGTAGGGGGAATAAGATGTATGAAATAGGTTATCAAGTTGACTTGAATCCAGGCTCATGAGATTTGCTACCACAAATCAGAACTTAAATAAACACCTCCAACTTCTTTTAAAGAAAAAAAATGCCTTTGTTTTTATTTTGTGTGGAAAACGATGCAAGAGGTGACAAGGTATTTTAGTCAGGATTGGCTCAGTTAAGCTGTATTATCAGACATATTTAAAATCTCAGTGACTTAAAATAATAGTTACTTTTTCTCCACTTTCAGCTGTGTTCACTTTGATTGGCTATGGGACTCCCCTCAATGCTGATTTAGGAACTGAAACAACAATTACCATCTGAAACCTTGCCAGTTACCATACCAGAAGGTAAAGAAAGCTCTAGAGGGTATTGCACTGTCAGTTAAATCTTCAGCCTGAATTGATACACATCATCTTTACACACAACTCATTGTCTCAAATTAGTTGCAATGCTGTCCACCCTGAAAGTAAAAAGAAGCTAATGCCAGTGAGCGAAAATGATGAATTCCACCTCGGGAAACGATTATATGGTTTGCTTCCTTTATAAATGTCAATTACAACTCGACAGCTTTACTCCTTAAGGGATACAACTCAACAGCTCCATCCAAGCCAGGGCATTGGTCTCTACATAAGAAAGTTATATGCCACAGCATTTTCATCAGGTTATATGCCAGAGACTCTTCATCAGTTCCATTTGTGATATCTCTTATCTGTAGAGGTAGATCTATGAATTAAAAAGAAGGTATATCTTTTCCCTGCTTCCAGCCCAATATAAATGCTGAAATATAACTGCAACCAACATCTCCTTTAAAAAAGGACAAAAACAGAGGGCATAGAGCAGTTACTGATAGGAAGCAGTTCTGAATTCCTGCTAGGCATTTATCTCAGTGCCCTTGGTCCTGAGGTAAATACTCCTTAATTAGGTACAAATTTTGTTCCTTGGTAGACATTCCCCTTGCCTTTGGCTTGACTTTCCCGTATATCCTTTGTTGGCATTATTGTCCTTGGATGCATCAGAAGTAAGCACTGGAGAATATTCTCCTTGAGGGCTGAGTTTTAAACTCAGTTTACTATACTCTGGAAGCCTGGAAATTCAAGGGTCATTTAAATTCTCAGGCAGTCACAGACTGTCTGTTTTCAGGCTCATAGTTTCTTTAATGTTTATTTCAAGCATTAAGTAAGTTTCTTATTTATTTGGCTCCATGTGCAATATCCACACTCCCAGTTATTTTTGAAACATTGCTCTTTTTCTCCAATTAATTGAAAATACTTTAAGCCAGTCACATAAATGTGTGAGAACCATATCATTAAGCTTTTTTCCTTGAGAAAAATCTGTGTAATTGAAAGGATTTGATTTAGTGGGTGCCATATTAATCCTTTAGGTTTCATCCAGTTCCCCAATACAGTAGCTGTAAATGTCATCCCCTTCATTTGATCCTTGCCACAAAGATTGTCCTTTATTGCCAAAAAGACTTCTACACTTATATTTTACTGGAGAGGTTGTTGTCTCTTCCAATCCTGGTGTTTCCTTCAATCTCTCAGTCCTTTTCATTTCCTTTTATTCCTATATATAATCTTAGTTAATTCTTTTCTAAACTTGTTTCTTGCATTATCTTGTTAAATTCAGAAGGTAGTTGACAAATAGGCTACTAGTCTGTGCTTCTGTTTTAGACTTACAAGTTGTATATCTATATTATATGCCTTCAACTACTGTAAATTAAACTAGTTCTTCACCACTGTATAACATTGACCTCTGGATTAGTTTCCTATTGCTTCTGTATCAAATTTCCACAAACCTCATGAGTTAAACAATACAGATTTGTTACCTTACTGTTGTCAAGATTAGAAGTCTGAAATGGGTCTCACTGTTGCTAAAAGAAAGATGTCCAAAAAAGTATAGCATTCCTTTTAGAGGTTCTAGGGAAGAATCTCTTTTCTTGCCTCTTGCAGCTTCTAGAGGCTTCTACTTTGTTTCGTGTTCCTTTCCACTTTCAAAACCAGCTATGATGAGTGTTTTCAGGCTGCATCATTCTGATTCCGATTCTCCTGTCAGCCTCTTTTACTTATGCGAATACATAAGTGATTATATTGGGCCCAACCAGATTATTCAAAATAATCTTCTTATCACAAGGTCAGTTTATCAGCAAACTTAATTCCAGCTGCAATCTTAGTTCCTTTTTGCCCTGTAACCTAACATTTTCAAATATTCTGGGAATGGTTTGTGGACACATACTGGTTGGGGGACATTATTCTTTCTACTACAAATCCTAAGGCTTGTTTCCCTCCCATACTTTAATCAGTTTCCTTGGCAACATCTAAGTCAACATCCCTTGTAGGCAAGATTTTTGCATTTCAATCAGGATAGGTAGATTGTAGAAAACACCACCACCGAAATCTCTTTGAGTCAAACAACAAGGATTTAATTCTTGTTCAGGTTACATGTAATTTCATTTCATGAATGAGCAGAGGTCCCTGCCCTTCAGGAATATCTGCAGTCATCAATCTGGCCAAAAATGAATAATAAAAAAGAGAGCCCTCAAATAGTACTCAGACTACAAGGAAATGCTCAGCCCAGGCACAACATACATCTTTGCAGCTCTACATTGGCCAAACCTGGTCATGAGGCCCTTTCCTTCCACAAAGGGTCTGAGATATTGACCCTAATAGTACCACAGGTGGACATTTGTTATTACTAAGAAAATATTTTGAGACCTTAAAGTAGTCTTTAAAACTGTCATCTCAACCTTGCTATAGATTATATTTCCTTGGCTTATGCTATTTTAATTGTTTCCTTATCATAGAATGATTTTATTTTACATCTATCTCTCTAATCTTCATGTCTTTCCTTATGTTATTCCAGATATGTTTTCTTAATCTTATTTAATCTTAAATTTGTTAATTCCTCTTTGTAATGTTCAATTTAATCCACTTCCCCTCTTTAACTTTCATATCTTTATTAATCTTTTACTTACATGAGATATTATAACTTTTAATTATTGGGCTCCTAGATTTTGTTTTGAATCTCATTATTTTAGATGTAATAGTTATTTCTCTTTTACTAAGCCAGTATTCTTTTTTTCATTTTTTAAATTAAAAAAGTTGTAAGTTTATAGAAAAATCATTATATTAGATTTTTCCTCCATATATCATCCTATTATTAATACCTTGCAATAGTGTGGTACCTTTTTTTATAATTCATAAAAGGTCATTTTTATAATTGTACAATTAACTATAGTCCATCACTGATAATATAATTCATTGTGTTGTAAAGTCTTATGTGTTTCTTTTTAATTTTTATTCTAGTAAAATATATATATAAGCTTAAATTTCCACATTTAGCCACATTAAAATTCAGTGTTGTGAATAACACTCAGAATGTTGTGCTGCCATCACCACCATTCATTACCTAAATTTTACAATCAACACAAATAGAGACACTGTACAATTTCAGCATTAACTTCTCATTCCCCATCTCCACCCTGCACCCTGGTAACCTATATTATAGATTCTGACACTATGATTTTGCTTATTTTAATTATTTTATATCAGTGGGTTCATATGATATTTGTGCTTTTATGTCTGGCTTATTTCACTCAACACATCTTCAAGGTTCATCCATTTTGTCACATATGTCAGAACTTCATTCCTTTTTATGGCTGTGTAATATTCCACTCTATGTATATTCCACATTATATTTATCCATTCATAAGTTGATAGGCATTTGTGTTGCTACCATCTTTTGGCTATTGTGAATAATGCTGTAATGAACACAGCTGTGTAAATATTTGTTCAAGTCTCTGCTTTCCTACCTCTTGGGTATATACTTAGTAATGGTACTACCAGGGCATATGGTAATTCTATACTTAGCATTCTGAGGAACTGCCAAACTGTCTTCTACAGCAGCTGCACCATTTTACATCCCCACCAATAATGTTTGATGTTCTTTTTCCTCTGTCCTCTCCAAAGCTTGTAATTTTCCGTTTATTTTTTCAACATCAGACATTCTAGTGGATCTGAAATATCAACTCATTGTGATTTGTATTTCACAATAGCTTGTGATGATGTGCATCTTTTAATTTGTTTTTTTTGGCCATTTGTATATCTTCTTTGGAGAAATGTTTATTTAAGTCATATTGGTCATTTCTCTTTGATGGGCTGTTTATCTTTTTGAGTAGTAGGACATCTTCATAGAATCTGGATATTAAACCCTGTTCAGATGTGTGGTTTCCAAATATTTTCTCCAACTGAGTAGGTTGCCTGGTTATTTTAATGATTTTTTTTGATGTACAAAAGTTTTTAATTTTGATGAGATCCCATTTATCCATATTCTTTTTTGTTGCTTGTGTGTTGGGTGTAAAATCTAAGAAATCATTGCCTAAATAAGGCCCTGAAGGTGCTTCTGCATTTTTCTTCTATGAGTTTTATAGTTCTCGTTCTTATATTTAGATCTATGGCCCGTTTTGAGTTTATTTTCCTATATGGTATGAGGTAGGGACTCATCTTAATGTTTTTGCACTTGGAGATCCAGTTTTTCCTATAGCAAATTGTTGAAGAGACCCTTCTTTCCCAACTGAGGGAACTTAGCACCTTGTGAAAAATCAGTTGGCCATAAATCTGAGAGTTAATTTCTGACCTCTCAATTTGATTCCATTGCTCTATATGTCTGTCCTTGTGTTAGTACCATGCTGATTTCATTATTATGGTTTTGTAGAAAATTTTTAAGATTAGGAATTATAAGTCCTCCAACATTATGCATCTTTTTCAAGATGGCTTTGCTTTTCAGAGCCCCTTACCATTCCATATCAGTTTGATAGTTGCCTTTTCCATTTCTGCAAAGAAGGCCATTGTACTTCAATTGGGATCATGTTGAATATGTAAATCACTTGGCACATAATTGACATTTTAACGTTTAGTGTTCCAATCCATGGAAACTGAATGTCTTTCCATTTATTTAATTCTTCTTTTGATTTCTTTTAGCAATGTCTTATAGTTTCCTGGGTACAAATGCTTTACATCATTGGTGAGAGTTATTCCTAGATATTTCATTAATTTAATTGCTATTGTTAATTATTTTTTAAATTTCTTCTTCAAATTATTCATCACTAATATATAGAAATACCACTGTTTTTGCATGTTGATCTTGTACTCTGCCACTTTTCTGAATTCATTTATCAGTTTCAGTAGCTTCATTATGAATGTTTCAGTATTTTCTGTAAATAGGATCATTTCATCTGCAAACAGAGAACGTTTTACTTCTACCTTTCCAATTTGCATGTCTTTTATTTCTTTCTCTTACCTAATTGCTCTAGACAGAACTTCTAGTAAACTGTTGCATAATTCTGGTGACAGTCGGCATTCTTGTCTTATTCCTGATCTTAGAGGGAAAGTTTTCAGTTTTCCAACACTGAATATGATGTTAGCTGTGGGTTTTTCATATATTCCCTTTCATGGTCAGGTTCATGTGTCAACTTGGCCAAGTGGTGGTACCTGTTTGTCTGGTTGGGCAAGTGCTGGCCTGTCTGTTGCGATGAGGACATTTCATAGAATTAAATCATGATCATGTCAGCTGCATCCACAGCTGATTCCATTTGTAATCAGCCAAAGGGGAGTGTCTTCCACAATGAGTGATGCTTAATCTAATCACCGGAAGCCTTTTGAGGAGGATTCAGAGGAGACAGGCTCTCTTCCTGCTTCGGTTGGCGAGCCTCTCCTGTGGAGTTCGTCCGGACCCTCCATTGGAATCGTCAGCTTCACAGCCTGCCCTGCGGATTTTGGACTCTGCATTCCCACGGTCACATGAGACACTTTTATAAATTACATATTTGTGAGTGTTGCCTATTGATTCTGTTTCTCTAGAGAACGCTAACTAATACATGCCCTTTATCATGCTGAAGAGGTTTCCTTCTCTTCCTAGTTTTCTAAATTAGGAAGGGATGCTGGATTTTGTCAAATGTCTTTTCTGCATCAATTGAGATGATCATATGTTTTTTCCTTTATTCTGTTAATATACTGTATTAAATTTATTTATCCTATTTGTAAATGACAATCTAAAACACAAGGATGCCCTAGATTAATAGCAAAAAACAAACAAACTAAGGATGGGAAAAAGTTGCTATTTTAAGAGTTACCCTACTCTTAAAAAAAAAAAAAAAAAAAAAAGAGTTACCCTACAGAAACCTTATGCAACTGTATCAAATATCAGGCAAAATAGATTTTCAAACCCAAAATGGATACTTCATAATGACAAAAAAAAAATTTTACTTGGAAAATAAAATAATTCTAAATGTATTTGCACTTAATGAAAGGATCTCAAAGAACATGAGAAAAAGTGACAACTATGATTTGAAAAAGACAGACTTCCTTTCAAAGTGAAAAATTTTAATATTCCTTTCTCAATAACTAGAAAAGTAAAACAGAAACAAACAAGGATACAGAATATTTAGACCACAAAACAACACATCAAATTGATCTCGATAGGAAAAAATTAAAGTACACATTCTTTTCATGTACTCATAAAACACTACAAAATGTACTATGAAATGGGCTAAAAGCAAGTCCCAAAATATATTCTCTGATGATAGGGTAAATAAGTTTAAGAACAGTAATAAAAAAAGATAAATTAAGAATCTTTACCATTGCATATAAAAATCAACTTCTAAAGAACCTGGACTTATCAAAACCAATAAAAGCATAAATGCCAATTTTATGCTTTTAAACCCAATAAAAGCATAATATGCCCCATTGCAAAACTTGTGAGGTACAGGTAAGTCAAACTTTGAAGGAAATTTGTATTTTTCAATTCATGTATTAGAAAGAGAAAAGGCTGAATATTTTTGACTCAAGCATGTATTTCAGGAAGTTAGAAAAGGAAAATAAATGAGATAAAAAACTAGATGGAAGAATATAGTAAATAAAAGAGCAAAAATTAATTATATAGAAACATTTAACGAAGAGAATTTTAGAAAAGGGATAAACCATAGTAAGGCAGACGATGAGAAAAAGAGTAGCACAAATAACAAATATATGAAATGAAAAATGAGATTCCTGGACATTAACTATAGAACACAAATGTTGTATCTTAGGAATTATCTTTGAAGGTGAGCCCCTGGAGTGAATCTTTTTCATGATTTTTGCACATTACTTTCTAAAAAGAAGCAGAAATTTTGTTTCCTCTGAACTCAGGGAAGAAAAAGTTTGATTCAAGGGTATCTGATTTCAAAGAGCTATTATCGGTTTTATATGTCAATTTCCTTGTATCAGATTAGCACTGATTTCAAGTTGATTTGCATTGAGAACTTCATCCTGAAGCACGTCGATGCTGTCAGTTTATGCACGGCAAATGCTCAACCCGACACCATAGGTTCCAGTTTTAATCTGCTCTTCCAGGAATGATTAATGGGGAGGCAAGTGCAGAGTCTGCCTGTGTTACATGTGATTTTGAATATCGTGAAAGCCATGGAGTGCTTTCCATATAGGAATGATAAGATCAGCAAAGAAATCTTTCCGGCGGAGTGTGGGAAATTTTGGCAAACATGAATATTTTAACAAATGAACACATGCCAAAGATTTTAATTAATGGGGTAATCAATAAAATGATAAAGGTTGGTTCATATAGAATGGGAGTGAACAAGGCATATACATTGGCTTAAATAAACATTGTTGGTTTAATATCACAAATCACAAAGATTCAAAACAAATTAATGTCCTACAAACTAATAAAACTGTAACCTTTGAAGTTATATTTTCTACCTAAAAAAATCATTTTCATATCTGCTAGACAAAATGTATTTCTACTGCGCTGGGGCAAGAATCATTTGAATTGCTATAAGACAAGAATCATTTACTTTATCATTGGTTTTCTGCAAGTTAACACATCATTTCCCCTTATAGTGTTTTTAATTATCTGATTCAATAGTAATAGAACGGCAACTGGAAAGTCAGATAATCATTAAAGGGCCTGCGTTGTAACACCTGGCACAACACCGAAAGGGCAGGCAATAATCCCGTTACTTATTTTCAGGTTTTGATTATTTCTTTTTAATAGTCCCCTTTTGTGATCAGAAATACTCACCAAAGATTATGCTTGATCAGACAAAACCTAGCCTCATGGTGTTTTATTCTTGTTTGCATAGGTCCAGCAAGGAATGTGAACTAATAGAAATATGAATGAACATGGAGACGTCTCCATTTATATTGTCATCAATAAGGTATTAAGCAACTTCCAAGGCCAGAAAATTAACATCTTTTTGGAAATTTTGTAAGGAATCTTGGGTTATATTCTCAATAGCCTCTAAAATTTAAGAAAATGTTTTACTGTTCTTATTTCCTCTTTTTTTGTAAAGATAGGAAGCCAAATTTGAGAGTTGTCTCTACTGGCTTTGTAGTACCTACAAATTTGAATGAATTCCTATCTCCTTGAGGTTGCCCAAATCTAATAGGGTTCTTGACCCATCTTGAAGAAACATTCCTTATTTTCTGTAAGGCTGAACCCCATAAGCCATGGAATATGTATAAGTAAGTTCTAAGTTAGGGCGTGCAGACACTGAAGCCATTAAAGAAGTAAAGCCTTGTTTTTTAATGATGATCTTTTTATACCTGGTAAAATGAGATGTATTCTCAAAGATTGTACTCCAGATCTTACATGATTTGTCCAGTTTATTTGGGTAATTACATCCTGGTGAAAAGGAAAATAACATTTTCAAACCTATAAACTGGTTTGAACAGAAATATGCCCCCTAAGAAAAGCCATGTTTTGATATAAAACCCATTCCTTAAAGGTAGAATAATCTGTATTCAATACTGTATGTTTGAAACTGTAATGAGATCATCTCCCTGAATGATGTGATTTAGTCAAGAGTGGTTGTTAAACTGGATTATGTGACGACATGTCTCCACCCATTTGAGTAGGTCTTGATTAGTTTCTGGAGTCCTATAAAAGAGGAAATATTTTGGAGAATGAGAAATTCAGAGAGAGCAACACTACAAAGCAGAGAGCCCACCAGCCAGCGACCTTTTGGAGATGAAGAAGGAAGATGCCTCCCAGGGAGCTTCATGAAATAGGAAGCCAGGAGAGAAAGCTAGCAGATGACGCCGTGTTCGCCATGTGCCCTTCCAGCTGAGAGAGAAGCCCTGACTGTGTTCGCCATGTGCCTTCTCACTTGAGAGAGAAACCCTGAACTTCATTGGCCTTCTTGAACCAAGGTATCTTTCCCTGGATGCCTTTGATTGGACATTTCTTTAGACTTGTTTTAATTGGGACATTTTCTCGGCCTTAGAACTGTAAACTAGCAACTCATTAAATTCCCCTTTTTAAAAGCCATTCCGTTTCTGGTATATTGCATTCCAGCAGCTAGCAAACTAAAACAACCTGGTAAAATGAGATGTATTCTCAAAGATTGTACTCCAGATCTTACATGATTTGTCCAGTTTATTTGGGTAATTACATCCTGGTGAAAAGGAAAATAACATTTTCAAACCTATAAAAGCAACTACTTAACCATTAAAGGTAAAATGATTGAGAATAAATATTTACTCCTGAATATTCCATTTGTAAAAGATTGACATACTGCATTAAATATTGGTGATAGATCAAGAAGAAAGAGAAAGGATTTCATCACATTGTCATCTGATGAAAGAGATTAGTAACAATATAAACATTATTTGAAAATAACCATAATTAGCTTATGCAATTAATTCTCAATATACTAGATCATGGATCATCTGTCTTCTTTCATGAATTCATTAGCTTGTAAACTAAAAAAAATTCCTGATTCAATTTACTGATATTGCCTAACAGATGTTCAATCAGTAACAACACAAAATCCTGTACTTATGGGTCTATTCATTGAAGTGTTAGTAGTTAAGTGTATCAGGTACGATCCTTTCCATAGAAGTTATGAGAATGCCCTTCTTTATTGAAGACTGAATTTATAGCCTTCAGGCAAGCCTGAGTCTTTAGGAAAAAATGGGGAAAAATCGTAACTATTTCATGAGGACTTATTCCAGGTTTCTCTCCCTTCCCCAGTGTATTTTGTTAAAGCTGCTGGGATGCAATATACCAGAAATGGAATGGCTATAAAAAAAGGAATTTAGTAAGTTTGCAAGTTTACAGTTCTAAGGCTATGAAACTGCCCATATTAAGGCACCAACAAGAGGTTACATCACTCAAGAAAGGCTAATGCTGTCAGGAACACCTGTCAGCTGGAAAAGCACCTGGCTGGCATCTGCTGGAGTCTTTGACATCTGGACACCTCTGTCAGATGGAAGGTCATATACTGACATCTGCTAGCTTTCTCTCCCAGCTTCTTCAAATGGCTCTCCTGGGGGCATTTTCTTTCTTCATCTCCAAAGGTCTCTGGCTACGTGGGCTCTGTTGTCTCTTTCCAAAATGGCTCCAGTAATCTACTCCATCTTGAATGGTGGAGACACATCTCCATGGAAACCAGTTAATCAAAAGTTGCCACCCATAATTGGCTGGACCACATCTCCAAGGAAACAATCAAAAAGATCTCACCTGGCAATATTAAATGAGGATGAAAGAACGTGGCTTTTAGGGGGTATACATCAGTTTCAAATGAGCACATGTGCCAAATTGCCAAGACTTTAGTGTAAAATATATAATCCCTTAAATATATCTACATTAATTTTTTACCTGAAAAAAATTAACCTAAATTAGCTGAGTTGCTCTTTGGAGTAGGCATTTCTGCCCATACATCTTACAATTGTCTTGAGTTATTTAATAAATATGCAACAAACCAGGTGAACACAATTGTTTTGGCATTTATTTTTTATAAAGATATTTCAACTGTCACTAGGGAAATTTAAAAGTTAGTTTCAAAGAAAAACTCATCCAGAAAATGTTCTTTAATTGATATAATCTCATAAATCAAACGATTTATCAGAGAAGATTTAGTCTCTTAATTAAGATGGGATCATAGGTGCCTGAGAATAATGAATGGTTTTTGCTTGGTTGCCTAGTAATCAAAATGATATACATATTTTAAATAGTTTATAGCAGAAGTCAACACAATTAAAAAAAAACATTAACTCAGAATGACAAATTGTAGTGTTTTTCTGTTTGTTTAAATTATGAAAGAAATAAAAAGAATCAGCACATAGAACAGAAAGATTTGACAAGATACCAAATCTCTGCTATCTGGTTAGATTATATACCGAAGATAAACAATAGCTTTTTATTAATATTATTAAGAACAGATTGACTATTCTAAGATTAATTTACCATTTTTAACAGAAAGAAAATCAACTTTGAATTTAGATGTTATTTGAATGTAAAGGATTTATGAGATCTTTAAAAATCTTATTAATATGACACTATTGAACTTGAGCCAGATTTGCCAAGATATCAACAAATTATACTCTTTGCTTAGGAATTTATTATTTTCCATAATTAGAACTCAAGGAACATACATTTTTTCTTAAACAATTTCCTTTCATATACTGGATTAGCAAGCAAATTGATGGCAAAACTAATTTTTCCCTTAATAAATAAAACATCTCATCTTGCATATAGTTCTATTTTTCCAACACTATTTCTCTTATTAGGTCTCAATCATCCATAATAATGAAAACCTTTAAAGAAAACAAAAAGAGTTTCTACTTTACAAAGAAAACCAAAAGAAAGGTAATTGAGAGTTATGTCTTATAGAAGCATTTTAATAGACTGGCAAAGCTATGAGCCCACATAACAGAACTCTGGCTAACCACATGTTTCATACCTACTTACTTACTTACCTAATTAATTAACATGAACCAATGATATAGCCACTTTATAAAATATAGAAATAGTGAATTCAATTATATTATTACAAGGTCTTAGATTTAACTAAAGATCTTGGCAATTATGTTTGAGGTCATAAACTGCAGAACATGATTAATGTCAATATAAAAAATGTTTGGAGGAATTCTCAAAAAGATAATTATTACATTTTGTATTATCTTAAATATGATGTAGAGATGATGCTAGTTTACCTGATTTGTACATCATATAAGAAGTTTAAGAATTTTAAATTAATGAGAGCATTCATTTGAAAACAAATCCAGATTTAAAAAATTTAAATGCAGAATTGTAAATGTTACAAACAGATAAAACCAAGGAAAATATGTATGTATTTTTTTACTTTTTTTATTTTTTTTAATTTTTTTTTTTTAACATGGGCAGGCACCGGGAATCGAACCCGGGTCCTCTGGCATTGCAGGCAAGGATTCCTGCCTGCTGAGCCACCGTGGCCCGCCCTATGTATTTTTAAATAAAAATGATCAAGTAAGTCTGATTTATTCAAGGATTCACTTTGTTTGAATTTGGTTTCTTATAGGAAAAAATATTTTGAACTAGTGGTTTGGTTGAAAAGCTTTTTATTTTTTTTTAGCATCTAACCCATTTCAAATGTTAGAAGTTCAGTTTTTAAAAGTTTCATGAAATTCAGGAAATATTAGATTTATATAAACACCCAATAGCATATAAATTATTGAACTTCAACAAAAATACAGGATTTTGTGCTTTGAAAGATACCATTAAAAGAGTGTAAAGAAAGTGCACAGAATGGAAGAAATATTTGAAACTCATATATATGATAATGGACCTGTATCTAGAAAATATAGAGAACACTTAATACTAAATAATACAGAGACAAATAAGTCAATTAAAAATTGAGAAAGGATATCAATGGACATCTCCAAAGCAGATATAGAAATGGCCATTAAGTATATGGAACGATTTTCAACATGATATCACAGTGAAGTGCGAATAAAGACCACTAGATAACCCTTCATGTTCATAAGATGAATACATTTAAAAATACAGAAAATAAAAAGTGTTGCTAAGGATGTGAGGGACAAAATGGAACTTGTACCTCTATCATGGAATGTAAAATGGTACATCCACTTTGGGAAATTGTTTGGCAGCAGTGTTATGATGTCCAACTGTAAAATTCAAGATGTAGTGGAGTGGTTGGAGGGAACTGCCTGAAAATATAGAGCTGTGTTCCAGTAGTAATGTTTCTTGATGATGATTGAATAATGATATAGCTTTCGCAATGTGACTGTGTGATTGTGAAAACCTTGTGTCTGATGCTCCTTTTATCTACCTTGTCAACAGATGAGTAGAACATATGGAATAAAAATAAATAATAGGGGGAAAATGTTAAAATAAATTTAGTTTGAAATGCTAGTGATCAATGAAAGAGAGGGGTAAGGGGTATGGTATGTATAAATATTTTTTCTGTTTTAGTTTTATTTCTTTTTCTGAATAGATGCAAATGTTTCAAGAAATGATTATGATGATGAATATGCAACT
>PVIY010041143.1:0-21879 GCA_004026745.1 Myrmecophaga tridactyla
CTCTTCTACAAGCTCTTTTACAAGTCCTGTTGAGCAAGCAACTAACAGATGTCCCAGTTAATTTGCAATCGTGGTTTACCCTCCACCTTGAGGGAGTGGTACTTCCTGGAATGTTGCATGCAGAAGTAGACAAAGGAAGCGGTAATGACCCATTAGATAAGGGTGTGACCTGAGTGCTGTGATCCCTTGGATAAGGGAAACTCTGGGGATAAAAAGGGGGCAAGAAAGCCTAGGAAGGAAGGAGAAAAGATCAATAAAAACTCACTCCCAAAAAGCAGGGAGCCCTGAGTGATGGAACCATACTTGTCTCCTGAGTGCTGATTTCTTAACCTCGACGCCCCTCTTCTGACTCGGCTTCAAGAGCCGGACGCGGCACACCAGATTCACCGTAGTGGCAAGACTACACAAAATGTCAGAGAAAGCCCCATGGCTTAATGCCTAGACTTTTATCTCAAAATATGGAGGATATAATATGAATGGAATTCAGAAACTCACCGTCTTTAGGACAGAAAACCTCTGAGCTTCCCGGTCACTGTTATTTGCCACCTAGGTCTTTAAAAGACAATTGTGAGCTCAGTGATTTCATTTCCTTTACCTCTAAGAGGATGCAGAACAGACAATTTCCAGTATGTCCTGGAAATCATTGTGAGCTGTAAATCATAATTTCTGATTTTAATTTTGAGTCCTTTCAAGCAGTAGAAAACAAAAGACTGCTTTATTATTTTCATGTTTTTGCCTAATAAGCTCTGAAGATAATGTTAGTTTAATGGTACAATGCACTTTATTATAAACAGATGAGAAGTTTGTTCAGTCTCTTTCCCCAAGGAATAGACTATGAATAATAGGAAACTGAGGGGAATATATTTATACCCTGGACTACAGTATGTCTTTACTTCTTTAGGGACCAATGTTTTCCTCAAGTTTTGACTCATCTCTTGGGATTATAAAACACCATCACAGAGATAAAAAGGAAAACTTTCATCTCCCTGCCCTCTTCAACTCTGAAGAAAAATCTACTTATTGTATTGTTTATAACATCATTCTTCCCATATCTTACTGTGGGTTTTTCTGCAAAAGTTTTACCTCTAGGCTTCTATATTTGAAAATTGTCAAGTAATTGCCATAATTGACATCAGGTATTATCTCTTCTAAGATATCTCCAAAATAAAATTTAATGCCTTATCTTTCACTAAAGTCTTTACTTCTAAACACCTACTGGAAATGTTTATGTCAACATCCTTAATATGTTCTTCTATTTAAATGTAATTCTATTGAGATAAAATCACACACCATACAATGCACAGAAAGTATTTAATCAATGGTTCACCATAACATAACATATTTGTGTATTCATCATGAGGATTTATTTTTGGAACATTTGCATTACCCATAGAAGAAATAAGAAGGAAAAAGAAGATCCCAAGCATCCATCCCTTACCCCTCCATCTTACTGACCACTAGTTTTGCACTCTATTCAATTTTAAGAATTACAATAGAGGTAGGTTAACTAAGACAGTGGACTACTGTCAGCGATAGATATGTAGATTAGTGGAATAGAACCAAACATTCAGAAGTAGATTCATACAAACATGGGCATTTGACTTTTTTCTATATACAATCATTTTCAGAAATCAGAACAGGACTACTGGATTACAATTCAACAACTTCAGGTATTTCCTTCTGGTTCTTCTAAAACACTGGACACTAAAAAGAGATGTCTATATAATTAGTCAGTATTCACAGTCATTTGTTAAATCCTGCTTTCTCAGTTATACTTACTCCCTGTCATTTGATCTTCCTCTCAATCTTCAGGGGTATCTGGAATGACTGTTTTAACTTCCTTGTGCTGGAAAGGGGTGTTGACAGTATGGGTAGAGGAATGAAACAGATTGCTATGTCTGGGTTCCAGGGCTTATCTAACAGAGGATTAATCTGGAGGCTTTAACTGTCTGAAAAAATAAACATACTATGAAAACTTTTATGGAGACTTATAACCCAAGGCACTCCCTAGGATTTTTAAGAATACTGTTGGTTGGGGCTTGGCATACTGTGGTAGTTTGCAGTATCTGGCTAAATCTGCATGAGTCATCTCCAAAACAGTCTCTCAACTCTATTTGAAATCTCTTAGCTCCTGGAACTTTATTTTGCTCTATTTCCCTGCCCCACTTTTGATCAAGAAGCCTTTCTCACATGACAATACTAAGTTGAGACTCATTTTTGGGAGTCATGTCCCACCTGGTGGGAGTATAGTGATTTTATTTGCAGCATTGGTTTAAAGAAAGAAGCCACATCTGAGCAAACGGACTCTCTGGGAATGACTCTTAGACAAAATTACATGCAGGTCTAGCTTCATCATTGCAGAAATAAGTTTCATAAGGACAAACCTCAAGTTCAAGGGCTTGGCTTATTAAATTGTGAACCCCTAGTGCCTGAGAGAATATCAGGATTTCCCCAGGTGTGGAAGTTTAATAGTTTCACAATTTCCCCAGTCCTTCAAGTGCACTTTGAAAATATTTTTTTTTATTTTCTGCCCAAAATACTCTGAAATGTATCTGGGTATTACATTATCCTGTACAGAAAAATAAGATCTCAATCCCTATTCTAAATTCCATGTACTTAGTTTGATTAAATAAACTGACCAGACAGGTTAAATTAGATAGTGTGCTACAGAAAATTTAAATTTTGGACTAAATCAACATCCCTTCCTTTGGTCTCACACAGAAGTTGAAGTTTTAAAATACAGACAATATCATCCTTTACCCTGTATTCTGGTTTACCATACTCTAACCAGGTCCATTTCATTCATATCTCTAATTGTTGACTGATCTTTTATTTGTATCTTGAACAGCTGCAGTATGGGGTAATGCTGATTTACAAAGCTGCAGAACTCTAATTCTGAGTTTCAGTGTCACAAAGATATCCAATGTTCCAGAAACTACCAGGTTATACACAAGGAGCACAGCATCTCAGAATTTAAAAATAACTGTTAATTCAGGATTAGATGTGAATTCTGTAAAAACATGCAGTCTAGGAACTTTACAATGACCTATATTTGAACATTCTATACTCCCTAATCATTGATTGACAAATGTAATGCATTCTTAAGTGTAATATTTCAGTAACTGAGTTCATTAATTTCTTTTTTTTTTCATTTTAATTAAGAATTTGGCCTCTGGAATGAGACGACACTTGGTTAATGCTAATCACCATAACTCATTACTCTTTAACATCTTGGGCATTTACTTGAACTCTGTTTGCCTCAGAGTTTGTCAGAGAGGGGAAGGAATAATAGCATCCCTTTCATTAATTTGCTGTGACTGTTACTTGTGCTAATAGAAGCTGAGTTCTCAAAGGAGTCCAAAAATGTAGATAGTCCATAAAAGTCAGGTGTCATGCGTTATGGTCTTATAACTTCCAGTTATAAGATGCACACAGACATTACTTTTTTCTCTAATTTTTTGCTTCTCTATAAACTAGAAGCTATGTAAGGACAGAGATGACTTCTGTTTTGTTTACTACTTTGCTCTGGTTCTATATCCAGTACAGGGTACAGAGTAGATACTAATATTTCTGGGAATTAAAATTTTCTGTGGATGGAAAAACCACAGAAAATTGTTCACTTTCCTAACATGGTAAGTAATATAGTACCACCACAGTATCCTCAATCCCTTCCCACAGCCGCCACCAAAATTTAGGCATGTTTTAATTTTTAATCAACTTACATTACTGTAAGTGGCTTCTAACCATTATTCTAGAATTTTCTGCATACTCAACTTATTTTGGTCATCTACACTGCTGCCAGAATAATATATGAAAGCATAGTTCTATCATTTCCTAGCTCAAGAACTTCAGTTTTTCTCCTTTATCTTCTGGGCATTTTTTTTTATATATGTCCTATGGCGGAGTCACAGTTCTTTTCTTTTTTGTTTTTCCATGTGAGTATCGCGTTATTGCAGCACCATTTGTTCAACTTTGGCTTTGTTTGTTTTTTGGGAAATGCATGGACTGGGAATGGAACCCAGGTCTCCCACATGGCAGGCGAGAATTCTACCAATGAACTATCCTTGCACTCTTCCTCTGGCATTTTTTGAAGCGATATAATTAAAATGTAAGTCCCTGTGGTTAAATTATATATATATACACACACCATGAAAAATAAGCTTTCTCTTGAGAACGTAAGATTGATTTAATTTTTGAATACATACCAATGTTATTCCCCATATCAACAGAGTAAAAAATAAAACTATGTGATCCTCAGAAACAGAAAAGACATTCAATAATTTCAGTATACACTCACTATGATAGGCAGACAGATACAGAGAGGTTAGTGTTTATGAATACTTACATGTAAATAGAATGGGGCTTCCTCAACCTGATGTAGAACATCTACAAAAGCTCTGCTGGAAAGTTCACAATTAAAAGTGAAAGGGTGGAGCAGGAGATGGCAGGCCAGAGTGGAGTGAGTTCACTTCTGCTCCAGGAAACAAGATAGAAGACGGGGAGAAAATCTCCAGGACTGGAGGGGTGTGAGTAGTCTAGGAGAGTCTTTCGGCAGTTTGGGGGAAAAGAGGGTCGGGGGAGAGTGAGTGAGTTGGGTGACCAGGAGCCCCCCCACCCCCCCAGGCAGGATGCAGTGCACTGGGGAGGTGTGAAAGGAGGGAATTGACCCTCCTCAGATACAGCCTGTGCAGCTGCAGGCTGGAGAAACCTCCCCACGTCATTGTAGGTGGGCAGTGCCTGCAGGGAGCCCAGAGGCCTGTAATCGTCCACCGCAGGACCAGCCCGGGGTGGGAGGAGTGTGGGAAAAACCTGCTGCAGTCTTGGTATCTGGCAGGCTCACCAGCGTGACTGGTCAGCTGATCCTCCACATGCGGGTGGGCTTCTCTAGGTAGAGCAGCCCCCTTGGTGGAGGAGGCTCCCCTGGCAGGGAAGCTTCCCCTCCGGAGCAGCCTCCCTGCTGAGCATGCGGACTTCCAGTAGCTCTCCAGTAGCTCTGGCCAAGAGAGGTGGGGCTGAGAGAGGAGGAAACTCAAGCTTTATCTGCTGACCTGGCGGTAAGTGCAGGTCGGATACACCAGACAGGGAGGGAAAAGCTTGAGGGAGGAGGAGCCTCACGGTCGCCACCTGCTGGGATAAGGTGGGTAAGTGCAGGCAAGCTAACTCCTCATTGACCAAAGTTTTTATTTCAATTATTTTTTTATTTTATTTTTTTATCTTCTTAATATTCTTTTTTATTTTCACCTTTTTAAAACCTATTTTCTATACATTTTTATTAGTAATATAATTATCTTTTCCAATATTTTTAATTGTTTATAGATATTTTATATTGTTTTATTCATTTTCTATTTTTTATTTCCCATGTTATTTTTTACTATTTCATTTAATTTATTTTAACTATTACTATTATTATTTTTCTCTTAAATTTTCTCTCCCTCTGGTGGGCACCAGCCTGACTTCAGTCCCAGTATATACTGGGGTGTCTCCTTTTGATTCTGGTGCCTACTACTGACAAGGTGTATTTCATTGTGGTTTTTGTTTTTTTGCTTCATATTTTTATTATATCATTATTCTGGTTTATTATTATTATTATTATTTGTGTGTGTGCATAGGCTAGGAGTTCAGGTCGGGCCTCCTGCATGGTTGTCAGCCACCCTGCCATGGAGTACCCCTGCACCCTGCTGGCCTACCTTATAATAGACCCTTAAGTCGAATTGTATCCCCTACATGAGCTCCAGGCCTTTCTTTGGTAGAGAATAACTTACAAAGTGTAAAAGGAAACATTCTGCAAAATCTAAGTAAATACACAACTTTATGAGAGTGAAGAAAGTCATAATAACCATATCAAAATAAGCAAATGCCCAGAACACAACAGAAAATCACAAAGGACATGGAGATCCAAGCAGAAATGGCCCAGTCAAATGACCAAATCAAAATTCCAGAGGGGACGCAGAATATGGACCAACTATTCAAAGATATTTCTAAAGAAATAAAGGATATGAAGGAGACACTAGAAGAGCATAAAAAAGAATTTGGAAGGTTAAATAGAAAAATGGCAGATCTCACAGAAATGAAAGCTACAGTAAACCAAATAAAAAATAAACAGGAGACACATGTAGTAGATTTGAAGAAGCAGAAGGAAGAATAAGTGAGCTAGAAGATAGAGCTATAAAACTAGCATGCACAAAAGAACAAATGGCAAGAAAGATGAAAAAATGTAACTGGATCTTAGGGAAATGATGGACAACAAGAAGCGCAAAAATACAAAAATAACTGTTGTCCCAGAAAGAGAAGAGAAGAGTAAAGGGTTGGGAAAATTGATTTGAAGATATAATTGAAGAAAACTCCTCAACCCCTATAAAAGACATGAATGTGCACATCAAAGGGGCCCAGTGAACTCCAAATAGAATAAATCCAAACAAGCCCACTCCAAGACACACACTAAGCAGACTGCCAGGGGTTCAGGAGAAACAGAAAGTCTTGAAAGCAGCATGAAAAAGAAGCAATCTACAAAATAAAAGGGAAAACACATAAGACTGACTTCAGACTACTCAGCAGGCACCAGGGAAGCAAGAAGGTAGTAGTATGGTATTTTTAAGATCCTGAATGAGAAAAGCTTCCAACCAACAATTCTTTATCCAGCCAAGTATCCTTCAAAATTGAGGAAGAGATTAAGATCTTCAAAGATAAAGAAAGATTGAGAGTACTAGTCAATAAGAGACCAGCCCTACAAGAAGTACTAAAGGAAGCCCTGTCCACCAATTAAAAAAAGACAGGAGAGGGAGGTTTGGAGAAGGGCAGAGAATTGAAGAATATGAATAAAGGTAATTTAAAGGAAAAGAGAAAGAGAAGGAAAATAATAAACAGATCTGACAAATAAAAGCTAAAGTAAAAAAAAAAACCTAAAAGACAAGATGGTAGAATCAAGAACTGCTTTTAGAGTAATTACTTTGAATGTTAATGGACTAAACTCACCAATCAAAAGATACAGACTGACAGAATGGATCAAAAAACATAATCCATCTATATGCTGTTTACAACAGACACATCTTAGACTCAAGAACACAGTTATATTGAAAGTAAACAGATGGAAAAAGATCTTCTATGCAAGATGTAACCAAAAGAAAGCAGGAGAAGCTACACAAATATCAGACAAAGTAGACTTTACATGTAAAGAAATCATAAGAGACAAAGAAGGGCACTACATTAATAAAAGGGACAATTCACTAGGAAGAAATAACAATCATATGTTCCCAATATGTATGTTCCCAATCAAGGACCTTCAAAGTACATGAGGCACATATTGGAAAAACTGAAAGGAGCTATAGACTTATCAACAATAATAGTGGGAGACTTCAATACACCACTCTCTTCTATAGATAGAACAACCACACAGAGGATCAACAAAGAAATAGAGAACCTAAACAATAAGACAAATGAATTATATCTAATAGACATATATAGATCATCACATCCCAAAACACCAGGATACATATTCTTCTCTAGTGTACATGAAATCTTCTCCAAAATAGATCATATGCTGGGATACAAACTGAGTCTCTATAAATTTAAGAAGATTGAAATTATCCAAAGCACTTTCTCTGATCACAACGGAGAAAATTGGCAATTAATAATCACCAAAGAACTGGAGCTCACACTAATATATGGAGATTAAACAAGACTCTCTTAAATAATCAGTGGGTCAAGGAAGAAATTACTAGAGAAATTAGTTAATTTCTGGAGACAAGTGACAATGAGAATAAAACATAGAAAACTTATGGGATGCAGCAAAGGCAGTGTTGAGAGGGAAATTTATTGCCTTAAATGCCTACATTAAAAAACAAGAGTGAGAAAAACTTGAGGATTTAACCGTTCACCTGGAGAATTTAGAGAAAGAACAGTAAAATAAGCCCAAAGAAATTAAAAAAGAGAAACAATAAAGACTAAAGCAGAAATAAACAAACTGGAGAACAATAGAATCAACAAAACATAAAGTTGGTTCTTTGATAAAATTAATAAAATTGATGGTGCCCTAGCTAGACTAACAAAGAAGAAAAGAGAGAGGACACAGGTAAATAAAATCAGAAATGAGAGGGTGGTTGTTACCACAGATCATGAAGAAATTTTAAAAATCATAAAAGAATATTATGAACAACTATATGCCAACAAACCTGATAACACAGATGAAATGGACAAATTCCTAGAAACACATGCATTACCCATACTGACTCAAGAAGAAACAGAAGATCTCAACAAATCAGTTACAAGTAAAGAGATCCAATCAGTCTTCAAAAATCTTCCCACAAAAAAAAACAAAACAAACAAACAAAAAAACCCAGGACCTGATGGCTTCAGAGGAGAATTTTATCAAATTTTCAAAAACAGCTGACACTAAACCTGCTCAAACTCTTCCAAAAAATTGAAGAAAAAGAAGCACTACTTAACTCATTTTATGAAGCTAACATCATTCTAATACCAAAATCAGGTAAAGATGATACAAGAAAAGAAAACTATAGACCAATCTCCATAATGAATATAGATGCAAGAATTCTTAACAAAGTACTAGCAAATTGTATCCAATGCCACAGTAAAAGAATTATACATCATGATCAAGTGGGATTCATATCAGGAATGCAAGGATGGTTAAACATAAGAAAATCAACCAAAGTAAATAACACATTAACAAATCGAAAGGGAAAAGTAACACGATCATACTGATTGAAGCTGAAAAAGCATTTGTCAAAATACAACATCCTTTTCTGATAAAAACACTTCAAAAGTTAGGCATCAAAGGAAACTTTCTCAATATCATAAAGGGCATATATAAAAAGCCCACAGCCAGCATCATACTTAATGGTGAAAAATGGAAAACACCTCCCTGGAGATTGGAGACAAGGATGCCCATTGTCACAACTAATAATCAACATTCTATTAGAAGTACTAATTGGAGCAATTAGACAGGAGAAAGAAATAAAAGGAATCCAAATAGGAAGGGAAGAAGTAAAACTTTCATTAAATGCATATGATATGATCTTTTACTTAGAAAACCCTGAGAAATCTGCAGTAAAACTACTTGAGCTAATAAATAAATTCAGCAAAGTGGCAGGATACAAGATTAATATACAAAAATCAGTAATGTTTCTATACACAAGCAATGACCTCTCTGAGGTAACAACTAAGGAAAAAATTCCATTCAGAATAGCAACCAGAAGAATTAGGTATCTAGGAATAAGTCTAACCAGGGATGTCAAGGACTTATACCCAGAAAATTACAGAACATTGCTAAAAGAAATTTAAAAATGACCTAAATAGCTGGAAAGATATCCCATGCTCATGGATAGGAAAGTTGAATATCATTAAGATGTGAATTTTACCCAAACTGATCTACAGATTGTATGTAATACCAATAAAAATCCCAAAAACCTACTTTGAAAACTTGGAACAATTTGTTATCAAATTTATATAGAAGGGAAAGAGACTTGGAATAGCTAAAGATATCCTAAAAAAAGAAGTGTGAACTGGGAAAAGATATCCTAAGAAAAGAAGTGTGAACTGGGAGGTCTTTCACTTCCTGACTTTAAAGCTTACTATAAAGCCACAGTGGTCAAAACAGCATGGTACCGGCACAAAGACAGAAGGACTGACCAGTGGAATAGAATTGAAAGTCAGAGATTCATCACCAAATTTATAGACATATGATCTTCAATAAGGCCCCCAAATCCACTGAATTGTGACAGAATGATCTTTTTAATAAATGTGCATGGGAAAACTGGTTTCAATAGCCAAAAGAAAGAAAGAGGCCCTCTACACATACACCTTATACAAAAATCAATTCAAAATGGATCAAAGACCTAAATGTAAGAGTTAGTACCATAAAGCAACTAGAAAAAAATGTAGGAAAACATCTTCAAGATCTAGTAATAGGAGGTAGCGTCTTAAATTTTATACCTAAAGCACAAGCTGTAAAAGAAAAAATAGACAAATGGGAACTCCTTAAGATCAGAGCTTCTGTGCCTCAAAAGACTTTGCTAAAAAGATGAAGAAGGGCAGGCCACAGTGGCTTAGCAGACAGAGTTCTTGTCTGCCATGCCAGAGTCTTGGGTTTGATTCCCAGTGCCTGCCCATGCAAAAAAAAAAAAAGGTGAGGAAGCAACCAAGTCAATGGGAGAAAATATTTGGAACCCACATATCATATAAAGGCTTGATATCCTGTGTACATAAAGAAATTATACAGCTCACCAATGAAAGAACAAACCCAATTATAAAATGGGCAGAGGAAATGAATAGGCACTTTCCTGAAGTGCAAAAAGCATATGAAGAACACTCAGCTTCATTGGCTATAAGAGAAATCCAAATTAAGATGACAATGATATATCACCACATACCTGTAAGAACGGCTGCTATTAAAAAAAAAAAACAGGAAACAACAAATGTTGGAGAAAATGCAGAGAAATTGGAACACTTATTTACTGTTGATAGGAACATAAAATGGTTCAGCTGCTGTGGAAATCAGTTTTGATGATTTCTCAGAAAACTAAATACTAAGTTGCTCTATGATCTGACAATACCAATACTTGATATATACCCAGAAGAGTTGAGGGCAGTGACATGAACAGAAATTTGCACACCAATGTTCATAGCAGCAGTGTTCACAATTGCCAGGAGATGGAAACAATCTAGGTGCCCATCAGTAGATGAGTGGATATACAAAATGTGGTATATGCATATGATAGACTATTATGTAGCTTTTAGACAAAATGATGTCCCAAAACATATAGCAACATGGATGAACCTTGAGAACATAATGCTGAGTGAAAAAAAGTCAGACACAAAAGGATAGATACTGGGCGGGCCACAGTGGCTCAGCAAGTAGAGTTCTCGCCTGCCCTGCTGGAGACCCAGGTTCAATTCCTGGTGCCTGCTCATGCAAAAAAAAAAAAAGGATATATACTGTATGATTCCATTATTATGACTCTGATAAAGCTGCCAGTGTTTTGGAGCAGCTAGAAGGAAAAATCTGAGTTGAGGGCATGGTAACCCAGGACAAACTCTGGGAACTGTTAACACTGTAGCTGCATGCTGAAGTGTGCTTTGAAAATTATTGCTTTTTTCTTTCTTTTCTTTGTATATATACATATATATATGTTATATTTTATAACTAAAAACTGCTAAAAATTTTTGATAGGCAGTTATAGTAAGATTAGATAAAATGAATTCCTGAAACCAAAAATTTGAAAATATTTAGTAACATAGCTCACTACTATAGCAAAGGTGATATAAAAGTTATTTGTAATGACTTTTTATTTAGTATTTTAACAACACATACAGTTTTGATAGTTAATCAAATGGTATTTAAGATACTATTTATTATTTAGAGTTCAAGTAACTCTGATATCTGTATTTAAAGACTGTTTTTTCCTTTCTTGCTTTAATTTTAAATTAATTTATGGAACATATTGTGCATACAGTCTTTACAATGATTACTTAGACTTAAAATTCTTTTTTAATATGCTTATGGATAAGCTAACTAAGATATCCATTTTAGGTGGTTAAGATTTCCATACATTAATGGTAAAAATATTTGTATCTTCATATTTTCCAGAAATAAGGATATATTTAGTAACATAGGTCATTGCTATAGTAACGCAGATATTTGTAAGAACTCTTTACTTGATATTTTGAGAACATTTACAGTTTTGACAGCTGATCGAATAGTATCTAAGTTAGTTTTTAATACTTAGAACTTAAGAACTTTGCTATCTAATATGTAGATTTTTTTCCTTGTTGCCTTAATTTTAAATTGGTTTATTAAACTTACTGTGCAAACACAGGCTTTACAATGATTATATGGATGCTTTATTTAAATAGCCCATGGTTAAGCTAACTAAGATATGTATTTTTGGTAGTTCTAAGTATCTCATGTGTATTCTTAAATAAAAAAAATTTAAAAATGAAAGGCTGAATCCTTCATCCTTAAGTACAGAAGCAAAACAAGGATTTTGACTCCTAATATATCTCTTTGATATTGAAGTATAGGTCATAGATAGCATATTAACACAAGAAAAAAGAATTAAATGACATTCATATTGGAAAAGAAGATATAAGATTTTCTCTATTAGAAAATGAATTTATTGTCTACAAAGAAAATATCATCAAACCTAAAAAATTCTACTAGAATTTATAAGTGAGTTTAGCAAAGTTATAGAATATAAGGCAAATATTATTTGTATATATTTGAAATGAATAATTGGAACTCAAAATTTTCAAAAAATTCCATTTATGACAAGAAAAATATGAAATACTTGTGTATAATCTAACAAAATATGAGCAATATTTTTACAGTGCAGAACATGAAATATTAATGAAAGGGTCAAAAAAGGCATATAAATGAATAAATAAAATATATATATTTACAGGTTGAACTAGTTAATATTGTTAAGATGCCCATCATCCCCAAACCATATTCCATGCAACTACAGGGAGTCAGAAAGATGATTCTCAAATTTCCATGAAAAGTCAAAGGAACAAGAATAGTCCAAAAGTATTATTCAAAAGGCCAAAGTCTAAGGAATCACACCCACCCAAATTCAACACTTATTATAATGCTTGTGGTAAATGTAACCAGGTTTTCAACAAAGAAATGCTCAAACCCTAATCATCACTCAGTGGGTATGGGCTCATTTGTAAATAAGATCTTTGTTACTGAGGTTAAACTGAATCCTGGAAGACCTTAATCCCATCAGGATGGAGTCATTATAAGCAAAAGAAGCATGGACTTGGAAGTACAAGCCACAGGAAGAAACAATAAGAAATGGATTGCTATGTGATAGAGGTGAAGTTTGTTTGCCACAAGTCACCAACAATCATGTTTTTCATGATTAAATGTCAATATATTTTTTAAGTATAAGTGTTTCACCAAGTAATGCTGTGTAGTGTAAGCAAATATTTTCACATTGGCACACATTTCATAGCAACAGTGGAAGAAGCAAACTGTCATGACTAAAACTGTTGTTTCAGAGGAAAATTGCTTAAGTAATAAGATTAAAGTTGTTATTTTGTTTAAGAGAAAGTGAAAATGTTTGCCTGAATTCAGGTAAACCAGCATTTCAGATGTTGTGACCAAAGTCTACTCTCTGGGGATCATTTTCTTGCTCTACTTCCTTGATGCAGGCTCCATTCTCACCAGGTTTTCCACATGTCGTCCCAGGATGACCACTGCCAGGACCAGTGGTTGCCAGCTTCTCTCAGAGGTGGGTGAAAAGGACGAGTCACCTTAGAAAGAGGAAATTTTCAGTTTAGAAGAGAGGGATAACAGGAGTATGCCTCTAAATACACAAGCTGAGAAGACCAATGGATTAATTCTAAGCAAAAAAATGCAATCAGATCAGAGCAGAGAAACTAAAAGCACATTGAGAGAAGGTGGGAGAATCTTTTTAAGGGCTTTCAAAGCTGTATCAATGCATCAGGGGTTGGAGTTAAAAAAAAGCTTCAATTTAATATTTTCTGTTGTTTATATTTTCTTTTTTTTCCTTTATTTTTGTAAAGTTTTCCTTGAAAATCCAGTGTGAAAAAGAGTTTGTAACTTGAAAAAAAATAATAAAAGTAGTGTCCTGGAGATGCAAAAATGGTTAACATTATATTCTGGGTTCAGGTATAGAAATCAAAGGGAGGTGCATCCAAAGAACATGAGGAAGTTCAGTATAGACACAGCTATCTAATCTCATCTAGGTATTTTATCCCACACTATTTTCGGTACATTACTTGAATAATTCCATGACATGTTAAAATAAGTTTATCAGATTTTGTTGTTTTTTTAATTAGAGCAGTTGTAGGTTTACAGAAAAATCATGCAGAAAATATGAATTATTTTCTACACTCCCTTATTATTAACACCTTGCTTTAGTGTGGCACATTTGTTTCATTTGATGAAAGTATATTGTGATAATTGTGCTAGTTACCACAGTCCAAGATCTACTTTAGTGTTCCCAGTTTGTGTTGTACTGTCCTATGATTTTGTTTTAATTTTCATTTAAGTAATATATGTAGAAACTAAAATTTCCCCACTTAACCTCTGAAAAAGCTGAAATATTTAATGGAAACAAACCTGAAAAAGCTAGCAAACCTGTAATATTTAGGATCTCACTTTTGAAACATTAAATAATTTGTTTATTGAAATAATTCTCCAACTGTGAAGACGTTCACCGAAGTGAAACTATATGTATGCTGACTGCACCCAGCTCTCTGACCTTAATTTAGAGGTGAATGTGCAGCATAAGCTATGTAATGACTTACCTGTATCTGCAATTGTTTGGCTAGGTTGTTGGATCCTAAACACCCATTGACAACATCACAACCACCCCCAACAAAAACAGCTAAATACTCAATGAAATATTCTGACAATATTTTATTTTATGATCTGGGTAGAGATTACATTAATTTTTTTAAATTTATTAACATGTATATGAATGATCTGTTAACTTTTAATAAGTATGCTATGTTGGATGGTAAAATAAGAAAAGTCCATATTTCATTTTATACCATATGATTGTAAATTATTGAAAACTAAGAATCATACATTTTGTACTGAAACACAATTGTGATTCTTTTATTTATTTCTCAGATAGTATTTCTAAACAAAATGTCTCCATAGATCTTAAAGAATATTTTGTGCTTGCTTCAGAAATCTATCAGGTTTTTTGAATTAAACATTTACTTTCAATTCCTGATCAAGGGTTTATAATAATTATATCACAATTTATATACAATTACCAACAAAAAGAAATATTGAATGCAAAAATAAGTAACACAGAGCTTAAAATCATTGTTAAAATCATTCAAAATTTTACAGCAATTGAAATCATATTTAAATAATTTAAGATCTCTTTTCTTTCATTGACAAATTTCATATTGAACCAATTTGGAACCAAATTTCACTTTGTAATTTCAACTAGTTCAAAATCACAAAAGAAGCCATAGTGCAGACAGCTTGTCCATTGTTACAGCTTGTCCATTGTTAGAGCAGTCACTGCAGAGCTAGTTTAGGTCCCACTACAAGGACCATGAGCAAGTGCATGATATGGGGAGACAGAGATGGGGGTTTCTACCTGGAGCATCATCCATTCCTATCCCTTACCTGGCCTCCTACCTACACAACTGCAGCACCTGAAGCTGTGCACTGTGCTCCTTGGGCACCTGGACCTCAGCAGCCCCATGGGGTTGCTAAAGTAGATCTTGGACTGTTGCTAAAGTAGATCTTGGACTGTGGTAACTAGCACAAGGATAGAACCCCCTTCTCCTGTGTCTGCTGTAGGTGGTATCCAGGTGGTGGAGCACCACCTCCTTAGGCTATTGAAATGGAGCAGAGTGATCTATGTTGTCTCACTGTTCCTGCTGCCTCCCAAACCATGGGAGGTGCTGTCATAGCAGACCCTCCACCCTTTGCCTACCATCTGCCAGAGCAATCAGACTCCAAGTGTATCAGGCCAAACCTGAGTGGCACACACTCGATGCCTCAATCTGAAACCCATTTGCCAAACCAGTTTCTACTCAGTGGTTGGAAAGTTCTGTCCCAATCTTTATTCATGAAGGAGAAACAATGCGAACTTTCGATCGAAGACATAAAAACTTTTCCATTAATGTCAACCTGCAAGTTATGTCATTTAAATGTCCTGGAAATATGTCAATTCTTTTAGGGAATGGAATGAACATTAATCCATGAGCACAACATAATAGGATTCTGATATTTGTAACTTGGTATTTTCCATGAGAGTATGACCTTGGGATATTGTCCTTTTAAGTTTCTGGTACATAATCAGCTTAAAACAAATATGCGATTAACTTAATTAAGATTTATGTATATAAAATTTTACATAGTGTTAACATATGTTAATAAGGGGGCAAAGGTATATAAAACAAGTATTTATTTTATGGAACAGCCCAAATAACAAGGGGATAAGCAGAATATATATGACAACATCCAAGCCTTAAAGGAATTCAACAATTTAGAAACACAAAAACTCTAAAAAATAATTAGTTGTAAAATAAGCTTATATTCTGAAAATATCTCATACCTACTCTTTTTATTATAATAATTTTGATAACCATGGGTTTTAATTTTTTAGATATTTTAGTTAAAATAGCAAAAAATCTTATGATAATAAAAAATTGATATGTTTTCCAGTTAATACAGAAATACACATTCAACTTGATTATACACTGAATCCAGGTGACTCCACACAATTGAGCCAGGCTGTTGGCTGACCCACACCCCTGCAAGGAGTGCTGGTGATTACGTTACAGGACCTGGGACACAAGATGTGTGCCATGCCTGCAAGTCACATTTTATTATTGTTAAGTATCAAGGATTTATAGACAGAGGTGGTATAAACCTTATTTTCCATCTTATTAAAACTCGAACATTTTAAAATATATGCTTTAGAGTAAAATTCAAACCACACAATTTTAAGCTTTATCTTTACCAGGCACTTCAATAGATACAGTCAAAGGGAGGCTAGAAGTAATTACAAGCATTCAGATTCTGCTTGGGGAATAAGAGTGTTTAAGCAAAAAACCATATGATGGTCCATGTGATGAATATTATGGTAAAGGTCTATATCTGATGCATTAATCTCATAGTAATAATTTGATCAGATTTATTTAATGCTCTGACCTGTCACTATTTTATTCTAGACTATTATTACTGAGAATTTTTTAAACCTTTCAAAATGAATGATGCATTTTGATAAGCACAAATATCATGGATATACTAACTACATACCTAAGGAACTGTGTCTACAGAGGAACAGCTCTCCCTAATCTCAAAACACAAAACAAGATTAAACAGAGCCAGGTTGTCTATTGCTTCTTTTTGAATAACAGTATTTCATTCTGTTTCTAAATAGATATACAATGATAACATAATATCCAAATGATTTTGAAGTAATACTAGCCTAGATATTGCACCACACCTACACTGAGGCTGATTTTGAAACAACTCTCCAGAGTTTCTCTCTCTTCTTTCACATTTTTCCCCACCATTCCTTCCTGGGATAAACATTAGGTTCAAAAACTGAGCCTTGAAACAGTGTGTGCCCTTGAGCAAGTCCTATAAATTCTTCCTCATCAACAGAATAAGATAAAGAGACTTGTTTTTTAATAAGGTTTATGGCACACAATACAGACAAGAGGTTAACATTTTTCTTGATGGGAATAAAAGGGAGAAATCAGTTTAAACATTGCAAGAACACACTACCATAAAAAAAAGATTTGCCATAATATATGTGCTTGTTTTTTAAAAGGAGTAAACAAAGCTTTTCCTTTTGCAAAAAGGAACCCTTGTCATACAACTGGGCAAACAACGAACCTTAACTTTATCTATAACACTCTAGTCTGTAGCCAAGTATGTCATTGTGTGATTTTTAATTACAATCCCCATGAAATCCAAAATTTCTGTGGAGAAAAAGGAAAATGTAATGTGGAAAATAACTCTTCCACAGATACATAGCTAATCAGAGACAATTTCAATTTTATTTATGAGAACACATTGTTTAATTAATGCAATAAAATAGAGTCATTAATAAGAACTTCCTAAAATCTTCATCACTGATGGAGCTTGAGGACCATGGGCAGGATGGGGATCCTCATTGGTCCTTAAACATGCCCAAGGAAAAAGGAATGAACCCTACTGATACGTGTTTAATTCTGTTATAGATTGAGGCTAGAAAGCACAGAACAAGAACCATTACTAAAATAACCCTAAAAATTTCTGGAACTATTTACAACTTTGCTATGTCCACAGTTATGGTCCCTCCTCCTCTGTTTTACCACAGTTGTAAATTACATGGGAAAGGGCCCCAATGAATTCACAGAAAGCAAGGAAAAGAACTGCTCACACAATATCCTACTGCACAGCTCATCATGGATGGGAAAGAGAAAAAACACAATCTAGTGGGTGGTGTTATCTCTAGCTGGGAATGAAATTAACCTTGTTTCTATCTGAAAACAAAACAAAGCAAAAGAACAGGTTGTCACCACCTTGAGAGTGAGAATGACAAGAAGTCAAACAATAGATCTTCTTGATTACATTAGAAGTTGAAAGAACAAACGATATTAGAATAAAAATTCCTCCAAGAACACAGTAGCAAGAAAAATGGAAAGACAGAAAAGAAGGACACTAGGAAGAAGAGGATGAAGTGGTTCAAAAAACAATAAAAACACAGCAGCAGAGCCAGGGACTAAGGCTGCCCCACTGGTCCTGCTCTACTTGTTATTCTCTTCAGGGTTTTTTTCAGTTCAAGTTTGACATCTCTATTCCTCAGGCTGTAGATAAGGGGGTTCAGCATGGGCACCACATTGGTATAAAGCACTGAGAAAAACTTCTGACCCAAAGACCCAGCAGATGATGGCCTGACATAAGTGAGCAGCCCAGACCCATAGAAAAGGCCAACAGTAATTAAGTGGGAAACACAGGTGCTGAAGGCTTTGGACCAGCCCTTAGCTGATGACATGTGAAAGATATTGAAAAGAATCAAAGCATAAGAAATGAAGATAATAAGACAAGAGACTATAATAACAATGCCCACAATAATAGAAACCAGGAGCTCATTAACATAGGTGCTGCTGTGGGAGAGCTGGAGCAGGGGGACAATGTCACACATGTAGTGGTTGATGATGTTGGAATCACAAAATATCAGCCTAACAGTGCATCCTGTGTGAGTCATCCCAGCAGCAAACCCCATCACATATGAAGCAGACATCAGGAGAGAACATACCTGAGGGGACATGGTGACAGTATACAGTAGGGGCTTACAGATGGCCATGTAGCAATCATAGGCCATGGCTGTTAGCACACAGCACTCAGAGTTGACAAAGAAGCAGAAGAAAAACAGCTGAGCCATGCATCCTGCAAAGGAGATGATGTTCCTCTCTGAATTAAAGCTCATCAGCATTTTGGGGGTAAAAATGAATGAATAGCAGAGATCAATGAAGGACAGATTGAAGAGGAGAAAGTACATGGGGGTGTGAAGGTGGGAATTGAGGCAAATAAGATTTATTAAAATCAAATTCCCCACCAAGGTGACCACACAGTTCACCAGTAACAGAAAAAACAGTGGCAGCTGAAGTTCAGATTGGTATGTTAATCCCATCAGGATAAAGTCCGTCACAAAAGAGTCATTTTCCATAGTTGTTCACTTCATGAGAATGAGCTGCAAGAGCAGGGGTAAAGATGACAACAGCAATGTACCCTCAGTCTTTATCTGCAGAGTGAGTTTTGTATCTGCTGGTTTACAAGATGATAGGTGTGTGAAGACACACAGCAAGTTATCCAGGAGCCTGATTACCAGAGAAGATTCTCCAATCCTGAGCATCTAGTTATTCCTCCCTTCTTCTCTTTCCCTTGTTTAGCTTGTGGGTCACTCTGTTGGTAGACTGCCTAAAGTCTCAGCATTTCCTCCTTCTGACAATGGCTTCTCCCAGGCTCACATCAAGTGCTTCCCTCCAAAATCCTTGACTAAAGTGGTTGTGAATGTGGAAAGAAATTAGTAGCTCAGGGATGATTTCTATTGCCTGAAGACTCCACTGATGCTGGGCCTTGAGGACCCTTCATCCAACTATTATGAGGGAGAAAAAATTCTCCAATGATGGGAGGAGACTCTAGCTATCAGGTCAGTACTCAGTCTTCTATAAACTTGAACAGGTATTCTGGAAAATAAGCCAGAATTCTACCTGAGAATTTGCCCAGAAGGTCCTCTTCACTTGTAAGGAGGAAAACACCACCATTATATTTGCTTCCCCAACAATAACCTGGTTTGAACAGGAATGAACTTCATGCCCTAGGTATATGGGGAAATTGATCTGAAGTACAGAAAAATATCCTCTCCCATTGGTTTCCTCAGAATTTCATTGAGTCCCTGGAGGGAGAGAGCCTGTGTCTACAGGGACTCAATGATTTTCAAAGCTTAAATTTCTTATGACGAACTCCTAATCCACAGTGCAATAGAATGATGGCCCCATTGGTCTCTTACCTCAGAATCTCCTGGATCCTAAGCACAGATCTAAAGAGGGTCTAGGAGCAAATTCATCTGCAATTTCTAGTAGTTTTCTAGAAGACTCTGGGATTGCATTAATAAAATATGAGATCATTGGTTTAATACTGATTATTCTCTTGCATTTCAACTCAATAAATGCTGCAATAAAAGTGCTAAGGCAGTGGATCCTCAAGTCAAACTGAGTGTGATAAACACCTCTACTCCCTAATTGTGAGATTTTTAGACAAGTGAAGGATACCCTCTGAACCTTGTATCCTCATGCAAAATGATTAGCTGTTCATTGGAATAAGTAGGGTATTAAAGGAGTTTCTTCATATAAAGTAATAGGACCATGTCTGGCACATAAAATAAATGTTAGCACCTCTTCCCTTTCTCCTTTTCAATATTCATATATATCTGAGATTCTGGACTGCGTGGCAATGCAGACATTTTTGACATGAAAATTGTTTATTGTGTTGAGCTGTCATTATATCATACAATGCAAAGTATCCCTGGACTTCACCCACTGGACATCAGTACCACATCTTATAGGTTAATAGGACCTCATAAAAATGTAAACCTTTTGCACATCAAAAGACTTCTTCAGGGCAGGCAATGGTGGTTTAGTGGCAGAGTTCTCACCTACGATGCCAGAGACCAAGGTTTTATTCCCAGGGCCTGCCCATGCCAAAAGAAAAAACCACTTCTTCATGAAAGTGAAAAGGAAACTTACAGAATGGAATAAAATATTTGGAATCTATATATCCTATAAAAATTTCATATCCTGAATGTGTAAATAAATCCCACAATTCAATAAAAAACAACATACTCTGTAGGTCACTCTTACATAAGCTTCAATTAGACATTGCTACTTATCACAACTTGCCAACCCCCAACAAAAACCATTCCAGACAATCCTAAAGACAACTAGGGCAATATAGAAGATTGTACAAAGGTTCCATACACTAGAGTAACTTTCCAGAAACCTATAACCTCCAGATGGGTCCCTGGACCAGATAAATCCTGAAACCTAAAGAGGCCAGCTTTTCTAGAACATCAACTAGTTCCGTCTCCCTACCCCATGTTACTGACAGCCCCTTCAAACTGTCAGAAACAAAGAATAAGAAAAAGTTAGAATGGCCATAGCCCAAATACCCCTAAAGAGTAAGCTAAAAAGATCAAAGGTGATCATGGAGTTATACAGAGGAGGTAAGGTTTCACAAACAAATATGATTGCTGAATCATTAAATTGATATTTCCTTTAGTCCCTAGTATCTCTTAGCAGCTAGAAGTAAAAACCTAAAATTTTGGAATTGTAACCCCTACCAAACTCTGAAATCTGTTCTACAATTAATTGTTGTGCTGTGCTTTGAAATTTATTGCATTTTTGTATGTATGTTATTTTTCATAAAAAAGAAAAAAAAGAGATGACTGTGACAATGAAAAAATATTTATTCCTTCTAGTCTCCTATATTCTGGAGCAGTTAGAAGGAAAAATCTGAAATGATGATATGGTAGCCCATGACAAACTCTGGGATCTGTCCTGTAACTGCTTGTTGAAGAGTGCTTTGAAAACTATTGCTCTTTTCTTTCTTTGCTTTGTATATATGCTACATATTTTTGGTTTATATGTTATATTATACAATAGAAAAAGTTAAAAAAAATAATAAAATGATGAACAACCCAATGTGATAATGGGCAAAAGCCTTCAACAGGCATTTGTCCAAAGAATACATACAGATGTCTAGTAAATACAAATAAAAGATGTTCAATATAGTTAACCACTAGTAAAAACAACAATGACATGCCATTCCATACCCACTAGAAAAGATGCCATTTTAAAAATGGGTAAAAT